>JASIRB010000061.1:0-225874 GCA_030323885.1 Branchipolynoe longqiensis | reverse complement strand
AGTTTGAGGATGTGTTGCACACAGTGCATAAGGCAGTGTTGGCTACCCTAACAGCTATTGTTCCTGTGGCTAATAGGATGCAGAGTGAAAATAAGTTCTCGTCTTTGGATAAGACAATGGACAAAGGCATTGCAGTGTTAGCGGCGGCAGGTAATTACCTGTCGTTTCGAAGATATGAGAATGTCTTCAAGTCGGTTTGCACAGATGCGGGCAAGGAAGTAGCTCGCTCTAAAAAGGTTACGGATAATGATGGGAAGGAGTTTACGCTCTTTCTTGCGCCAGAGCCCATTAAAGGTAAACCTTTGGATAACACCAAAATGTTTGGTGGTCAACTACAATACCTCTTTAAAGAGGTAGAAACTGCAGCCAAGAGTGGCAGAAACATGGATGGTAAGAGGCAGGAACCTCCTCGTTTAAAAAAGTCACGAGGGGATTTTCGTCCAAGACGGTTCACCAGAGGAACCAGAGCGGGTTCAAACTTGGGTCAAGTCTTTCGGGGCCGGGGTGCGCTCGCCCAGGCTGGACACCGACAACACACCGCACGGCTCCATTAGGCGAGGGTTCTGTAACTCTGTCGAGAACCTTTACAGTCAGGGGCGGCGTCCAAGTTGAGGTCCCTAACACTAACTTCTAGTACATGTAGCTCTAAAAACACACAAACTGTAGCAACTTTGTGGCTGGTTTTATTAGTAATCATTTCTGTGTCGGCTCTAAATTTACTAGTGACAAGAAATTGTTTAAATAGTTAGGGGTGGTTATCTTTCCCCTTACACAAATTCTCTGTAACACTATAGTATAATACCTTTTTCTCATACTTACATTCAAACCAGTTGTGCGAGACGGCTCTAACTAAACAGGTTACATAGATTCTGTTGAGTAATAGGAATCTATACAAAAAGTGATAGTCAAGTTCAGGGACAGTTTATTTCAAACATTTTCTCGAGAACCGAAGCCTAAGGTTGATGTTCGAATGATCCTGGATTTAACAATCCTTAATAACAGGGTGGAATATCGACATTTTAAAATGGTCTCTCTAGATACGGCACGAGATCTGATTACACCAGATGCGTGGATGGCTAGTGTTGATTTACAGGATGCATATTATACGCTTCCCAAAATGGAACAATACCGAAAATTTCTTCGATTTATTAGGGATAACCAACTCTATGAGTTTACCTGCATGCCTAATGGCTTAGCTTGTGCTCCAAGTTTATTCACTAAACTGCTTAAACCTGTTTTCTCAGTAATGGCGCGGAAGGGTCACATAATGTTTCCATACATAGATGATTCCTTTATTATAGCATCAACACAAATTGGTTGTGAGAATGCAGTTCTGGATTTATGTGCGTTACTCACTAAATTGGGGTTTTATGTACATCCACAAAAGTCAGTGTTTAAACCAACAAAACAACTCAAATGTTTAGGGTTTATTCGGATACACAGTCCCTTACAGAGTCGATAACAGAACCAAAAAATAAATCAAGTTTATGACTACAGCGACTCAGACTTATTAAGTATCAAAGCCAAAAAATTAGACAGGTTCTGTTCTTATAGGCATAATGACATCCATATGCACCTGCTGTGTTATATGGGAAGGCCCATATTAAGTCGCTAGAAATAGATAAAAATTTAGCGTTAACACGAACTAAAGGCAATTTTGAGCGAAAGATGTTTATTTCGCAAGAAGGGTTACAGGATATTGGCGGAACCTAATACAGTAATTACTACTGATGCTTCGTTAGAAGGTTGGGGAGCTCATCGAGATGGGGTCACAACAGGAGGTAGATGGCTTGATGATGAAAAATCAGACTATATTAATGCACTAGAATTGCGTGCTATTTATCTGGGCTTACGTAGTTTAGTAAAGATAAATAAATCACAGGTTAGAATACTAACTGATAATACTACTGCCATGGCATATATTCGTAACATGGGTGGAACCAAATCAAAGTCTTGCAATCAGTTATCTAAACTGATTTGGAACTGGGCACAGGCTCAACAAGTCTGGCTGACTGTAGCGCATATTCCAGGGTCACAAAATACACTTGCAGATTATAAAAAGTAGAAATTTCCATGACCATTTAGAGTGGTCTCTCTCTACACATTTGTTTAACTTCGTTTGTGAAAAATGGGGTACACCTGAAGTTGACTTATTTGCATCACGAAATAATAACAAGTTACCCTGTTATGTTTCTTGGCATCCTGAACCGGATGCTTGGAAAGTAGATGCGTTTGCTATTACCTGGGAAAATAATTATTTATATATTTTCCCACCATTTAGCATTATCAGCCGAGTAGTGAGAAAAATCGGCTTGGAAGGGACACATGCGATACTGGTGGTGCCCGATTGGGACACGCAACCTTGGCTGCCAGCAGTTTCACAACTGGCAAAAGATCGTATACGATTCCCAAGAAAACTCGGGAATCTGACGCACCACGGACCGCTAGTGGTTCACGGCGACGTGTCAACGACGCCCCTATTGGCATTCCTTTTCTAAGGAAGCAGCTACAGCAATTTGGATTGGACAGAATTACTGAGGATAGGATAGTATCGGATGCCTGGAGGCCAGGAACTGTCAAAATGTATACAACCTATTTAAAGAAATGGGGTGTACATTGTTTGTTAATAAAGTTAAGCCAACAAATCCAAAGATTTCACAAGTAGCTCGGTTTCTTCGTTCTCTAGAGGATGAAGGACTTTCCTTTGGATCGATTAATGCGGCGAGGTGTGCGTTATCAATTATATTACCTAGAATTGATGGCGAAACAGTTGGAAAACATCATGTTATTTGTTATTTACTTCGTTCAATTTATCAAAGGAATCCTCCAAAACCAAAGTATAGTCGGTTTTGGGATGTTTCTATAGTATTTAAGTTGTTTCAGGCTTGGCCTCACAACTCGTGGTTAGATATAAAACAGTTAGGTTTTAAGGTCGCGGTCCTGTTATTGTTAGTAACCGGACACAGAGGACAGACGATTGTTGCTTTATCCTTAACTGGATTAGAAATAGACAAGCAACAAGCTACGTTTGATTTAGAAAAATTGCTTAAATCGAACACGTTAGGTGACCCTTTATCAACGGTTCACTTAGACTGTTTTCCGAATGATCGGAAATTATGTGTTGTGTCGGCCATACGGGCTTATATATACAAGACAAAGGATTTACGTGCATCACAACAACTATTAGTGAGCTTTATAAAGCCACATAAGGCGATTTCACGAGACACACTTGCCAGATGGACAATTACGGTGTTGAAATTGGCTGGAGTGGATACGAGTAAATACTCTTCCCACTCAACTAGAGGAGCCATGGTCTC
This sequence comes from Branchipolynoe longqiensis, assembly GCA_030323885.1. Taxonomy (NCBI): domain Eukaryota; kingdom Metazoa; phylum Annelida; class Polychaeta; order Phyllodocida; family Polynoidae; genus Branchipolynoe; species Branchipolynoe longqiensis. The sequence continues at coordinate 222,557 of JASIRB010000061.1, read as the reverse complement.
CAAGGCACGGGTGCTTGGTATTTCTGTGAAAAGAATACTAGCGCATGCAGGCTGGAAGACGGCTAAGTCGTTTGCAAAACATTATAATAAACGACTAGAAAAGCCTACCGGCGTTGCAAAGCGTCTTCTCGCCAACTAACAAGAATAGGTGAGAACAAAAATTTAGAATGTTATAATAATAAGAAAGAATGATATTAAGGATAAAAATGAATTATGTAAAGGTCTCCCTAGCCTGAGGCTAGCCTGAGGCTGTTTACCGAGGTAAAATAGTATAGTTATACGAGTCTTACCTTGGTACAGATGATGGATAACTGTTGTTTTACCGAGGTATAAGCCTCGGATAGATGTGGGCTAGGGACGAGTAGCAGGTCGGTACCAGCAATCTTAAACCTACTTATGAGGTAAAATGACTTTCAAACAATGGATACTATTACTTTACCGAAAAGGTACACCAACGGAATAGATGTGGCAGGGTGTGGCGGGAGGGCCAAGAGGTTTGTATTCAACAAACAGATTATATTAAATGTATAAGGTTAGGGTTCTCGATTTCTATTAATTTTGAATAAAACTAATGATTTGCACTGCGTGTACCATCAAATTCAAGGCATTGTCAATGGTCATGAGCAATCTTCATACAGAAAATACAGAAAGGGTGAAATATCTCTAAAACCACACCACCTAGAAACAAATCGCTTGGTACACATATAGAAAACATCTTTACCAAAAACATAATATTAAATTTATAAGGTTAGTGATGATGCTGTTCGATTTTGACGCATGCGCAGAAGCGATGTGTCCCTCGCAAACTGGTGTACTGCGGAAACTGCAACACTGGCAGGCTACAAATACGGCTCATGTACGCGTAGCCACTGCCTTTTTAAAAATTATTTTCATTCGATGCCAAGAAGTCAGAAAGTTTGGACGAGGAAAGTTATAGCTGTCAAACTCACGGAATTGCTACCCGATATTCAGTAAATATCATGAAAACTAACGAAGTTATCCACTTTTTCATTGAGTTTGCATTGTTTATGGTTACACCCATTTCCTTTGTTTCAGTTAAATTATATGGTAAAAAAACATACTTAATATTAGACCAATATGCATGATATTGGTGTATTGGTGTAATTTAAAAGCACATCTTTTGCTCTTTACAATGGTATGAGTTTCATTTCTATACAGTAAACTTTATTTCTTTGTCACATACCTAGTAGTAGTACTCTTAGTAGTCGATATCAGGTCACGCCACTGTCGGCCTGATTTCCCCGTGGGGCAACACTATAAAGTCGCCATAGGGTTGTTGAGCAGCCGCATAGCCATAGTCAGTCATACACGATACAGTTAGTGAGTTACTAATGTTTTTTTAATCAAATAGTATGATTTCACAGAAGGAATATAGTAACTATAAAAGAAAAGCGGTCGGTCTGGATGGTCAATTGATTCGATTAGTTACAGCGTTTGTTTTCTGGGGGTAATGTCATGAGAATTCTCCAATGAAGGTGTGGGATCGACCCTGACTAAATTAAACAAAGGAGTTTACATGATTGAGACTTTTTGCTAACTTGGGACTACCCAATGTTTTATACTTGTTGCTACCTAGCCTGGCAGTGGGAAATTGGGTCATGGTGCCAACGGCTGGTCTCAGTCGGGCAGCACTATAAAGTCGCCATGAATGCACACAGTCACAAGTCGGTACCCCTCCTGATATAACCTTGGATATTACCAGGACATAAACTGCAACAATCAAACTAAAGTGAAATGATTGTAACCAACCTAATAATTTATATTTATTAACTGGTTTTTCTATTTTCTGCGATTTTCTTTTGTCTAATTTTTAGATTTATATTCTAGGTTTGATTGTTATAATCTGCTTTGCTTTAATTTGAAGTAAATTTAATTTGCAATGGTTAACTTTGCAGATATTTGAATTGAAAACATCGTAAATTAATTTCGGTGTATACACTCAAATGCTGGATATAGGCTTTGCTTAATCATGTTTGAACATAATGGTGTAGAGCAGAAACAAGGTTTAACGCGTGTAACAGTATCTAAATTGAATATGTAAGATTCAATCTTGAATCTGGGTTTCCAAAATGTTGATGCTTTTCTCTGACACTGAAATATTTAAACAAGTAAACAAGGAACAACAATTAAATCGGAACAGTCACATACATGGTATTCTAAGACGCTATTCTATCAACCACAAAACACAATTGTTCATCTACACACAGACAGACTCACTCAGAGAAGAAGGGAGAGAGACATAATGTACATGTATTGAAAAATGTACTTTAATGTTATATTCGTAATTAAGACTACTGACTAGAAATAGTAGAATGGTGTTCTCTGTGGCGGAGTGGTTCGAGTGTCTGCCTTTTTTCTAGGTCAGACTCATAATCTGAAGGTCGGTGGTTCGATTCCCCGTGCCCCCACCTCTGCCAATTTGGATTTCCACCGCTGTGTATAATTAGAGCATCATCAAAGACCGGTTGCTCTCATACCATGTCTATGTGGTGTGGGAGGTTAGAAATCTAATGGGTCGGTAAAACTGTAGGCTTGGGCTTTCTAACGACAAACTGTCTAATGGTGAAAGCAAGTCTATTCATACTTATCCAAAATAGGCAGTATAAATCTTGAAGGAAACTTTAGTAGTGATCGAAGTAAAAAGTCACATTTTTACTCTCAAAATCTTAGATCTAACTTTCTCATATGACAGTCTCTGGCGACTTATTCGGAATCGAAATTAGTGTGTCTTATTCTCTCTAGGTGGCGCCAGACTCGGTTAAATTTGACTCCATGGCCACCACGACTTACTTCCAGGCCGAGTGATAGACCTGCAGTTATACCTTAACATGTATATGACTAAATAGTGCAGAGCAAAATATACTCGAGGAAATCGGTCAAAATGTTATTTATTTGAGCAATCCGGGTGGAGGTAGTCTTCGACTCACATGTTGGTAATCTGTTTGTTGTGGCATTTGAGCAAAAAGGGTGTCTTCCATAGCAAGCGAGTAATGCAGCTACAGGTGCCCGATATGGTAGCACGACAGACAAGACAGTGCTAGCATACCATGCAAGTTTACATGAGTATCATCAATCAATCATCAATTAGCTGGTAACGCCTACTCATCATCAATAATAAACTGGGCACAGTGGCCTAATCGGTAGAGCACGGGCCTCAGGTGCAGAAGGTTGGGAGTTCGGTTCCCAGTCGATTCAAACAGATGACTTTTTAAGTTTTAAATTGATACTTGTCGGTTCCTAGACTGGCGCTCTGCATTAATATGATAGGGCAAGGGCTGGTTTGTTCAGTGTCAGGATAATGTGACTGAGTGGGATATCGGATCATGGTGCAAGCGACCTGATTTCCCAGTGGAGCAACACTATAAAGTCGCCATGAGTGCGCACTGTCACACGTTGGTACCCGTCCTGATATGACCTTAAATGTTTCCAGGATATAAAACTCCACAATAATAAAGGAATGCCGTAAATCACATGAACAATTAATCAATCATCAAAGTAAAACTTAAGTTTTTAGTTTTGTGAGTTATTCTTCTGATCTGGTGTTGGTTTGGAGAAGAGGCGTGACCTGGTCGGCTGTGTGACTGATAGTTCGGGCGTATTAGATTATAAAAAAACAAACAATTCTCGCCGTGAATATGGCCCCTGCTGCCGACACGGCGTAAAGAAACAAAAACAATCAATCGTATTCGATTAATCAACTCTGGTGACCCGAGCTACTTTTTGGTGCATGCGCACATCTTACAAACTTGGGTTGAATAAACGAACATGCTCGGGGTGGGAAAAAATCCACGTTCGGGGTGGGAAAAAATGGTGGCTTGATCCAAAACTTGTTCTTTTTTAAAAAAGATAACCGATATAACTACAGCAAAATGGGATTTAAAGTATTTGTGTTTGTGCTGAGGGGTTCTGATTGGGTAGCCCCTGATTGGTGAGGTATGGTGTGTGTGTGTGCCCCCTGCAATGACCACGAATGAGCGCTTATGATCATTCCATCATGCTCATTCCATCCAATTAGGAATTTGCCAGTGGCTCGTCATGCAGCTACTTTTTGGTGCATGCGCACACCTTACAGACTTGCGTTGAATAAACGAATGCGCTTCTCCACGTTCGGGGTGGGAAAAAATGGTGGCTTAATCCAAAACTTGTTCTTTTAAAAAAAAACAAAAAAAACCAATATAACTACAGCAAAATGGGATTTACGGTATTTGTGTTTGTGCTGAGGGGTTCTGATTGGGTAGTCCCTGATTGGTGAGGTAGGGGGTGTGTGAGTGCCCCCTGCAATGACCACGAATGAGCGCTTATGCTCATTCCATCATGCTCATTCCATCCAATTAGGAATTTGCCAGTGGCTCGTCATGTAGCCCCCCCCCCCCCCTACACACACACCCACCGCCTACACACAGACAAGATGTGCGCGGACCAACCTTCTTTTATGGGATCACACTTAATTCTTTTATATATACTGTGCGGAAGGGCAGAAGTTCAAATTCCAGCCGGATGAAACCAATTACTTCCCAATTGATGGGTGCTGCTACCTAGCCTGGTGCTTGTCATTACTAGTATAAGGCAATGGCTGGTTAGCTCAGTGTCAGGATAATGCGACTGTGTGGGAAATAAGGTCATGGTGCCAGTGGCCTAATATATCAGTGGGACGGCACTATAATTATAAAGTCACCTAGACAAGACGGGATGGCCGAATGAGTTAGAGCGTCCGTCTCCCGTGTTGGTAGGTCGTGGGTTCGAACCCTGGTCGAGACAAACCAATGACTTAAAAATGTATACTTGTCACCTCCTAGGCTGGCGCTCGGCATTATTAGGATAGGGCAAGGACTGGTTGGCTCAGTGTCAGGATAATGTGACTGAGTGGGAAATCAGGTCATGGTGCTGGTGGCCTGGTCTTCCAGTGGGGCAGCACTATAAAGTCGCCATGAGTGCGCACTGTCACATGTAGGTAGCTGTCCTGATATGACCTTAGATGTTGCTAGGATGTAAAACAACAACAAACAAACTATGAAGTCACCATAGATGTGCACTGTCACAAGTCAGTTCTTGTCCTGATATGACCTGATATATTGTCAGGACGTTAAACCCCCAGCAAACAAACTATATATACTTGGCCGGTACAGGCTCACTATTTTAACTGGCAGCAAACCTGCCTGTCGTGTCAGACTCTTGCATCACTGCCTGGCCGCCTTGTGGACCTTGAAGGTTAATTGCCAGTTTTGCTGTGACCTTCAAGGCTGCTTGCTATTTTCCCTTTTATGTAACATTCACGCAGGCTCGGATCAGTCATTGCTCAGCGTCATTTCGGTTGAACATCGGGAAAACAACCCGCTTTCCAAGAACCACCTGTACGCTAATACCTGGAATCACGGTGTTTCACCCTCACACTCACCCTAAAGGCCCCATCACACCTCACCGGATTGGGGTACCGGATAGAAAACGGACACTGCCCGGTGAAATATGGCAATGTACGGTTGGCATCCGGCGTGTCCGTTCTGTGTCTGGTGTGTACGGTAGCAAGTTTTGAACGTGCACAAAACTTGTACCGGACACCACTGGACTGAGGTGTATGGTTGGTGTCCGTTTTAAGTCCGTTTAGTACGTTTTGTTCGGTTCATGTCCATTACCCATCCGTTACATCAATGGTTTGCTTCCTGCAGAGTCTGTTGACGGTGTTGCGGGAATTCAGTCAGTATATGTTTTCGGTGCATCCGTGATCAGTCCGGTACGTGTCCGTTTGGTGTTTGGTCTGTCTGTTTGACATTCTGTTGCCATCCAGTTCTCGTTCGTTGGCTATTAGTTAATGTATGTTCCTTGTCCGTTTAGCGTCCATTTCGTCCGGCGGCCGTTGCACGATTTCGACACATTTCGGTATATTTTGATACCGAACAGCTCAATCCGGTAAGGTGTGACAGGTGCTTTACACACTCTTACACACACCCTTATCCCCCCCCCCCCCCACACACACACACGCGCACACGCACGCACACACCCACACACGCAGATACGCACACGCGCTCTCTCTCACTCACTCATAATCATATGCATACACATTTTCGCTCGCACACTCACTCACGCAGACATACTAACACACGCTCTCACTCATACCACACTACCTTGAGACCATCCTTTCGGTCTCTGTTTTATGACATTAATTAAGGTCGGGAGTTTGAATCCCAGCCGAGTTGGTTGGTGGTTGGAGCTTTACGTCCTGACAACATCTAAGGTCATATCAGGACAGGTACTGACTTGTGACAGTGCGCACTCATGGCGACTTTATAGTGCTGCCCCACTGGGAAATCAGACTGATTGCACCATGACCCGATATCCCACTCAGTCACATTATCTAACCAGATGCCGAGCACAAGGCTAGGAAACGACAAGTATCAATTTGATAAGTTATTGGTTTGACTCAACTGGGAGCCGAACTCCCGATCTCCCGCACGCAAGGCCCACACTGTACCGATTCGGCCACCGCGCCCGATACAAGCCGAGTAAAAAACAATGCCTTATTAAATTGATACTTGTCACTACTTAGTCTGGCGCTTGGCATTAATAATAATAGGATAGGAAAAGGACTGGTTAGCACAATATCAGGATAATGTGACTGTGGGATATTTGGTTGGGTCATAGTGCCCGTGGCCTGGTCTCTCAATGGGGAAGCACTATAAACTTAAAGTAGCCATGACCCATGAGTACCCGGCTAGGTAGCGACAAGTATCAATTTTATAAGTCGTTGGTTTGACTCGGCCGGGATTTAAACTCCCGACCTTCTGCACAGGAAGCCTGCACTCTGCTGATTTTGCCACCAAGTTTGGTCACCCTGAGCCGAGGCATGTGGGTATAAGATGCAAAGTGAGTTTAAAGTATAGGGTCTATTGTGAATGATAAGGCTGGGAATGGCGCCACTCCCGAACGTTAGGCGTGTAATGGTGCTGTCACATTACGATGTTTCTCGCCAACACGCGTCGACGTGTGTCACTTTTTGGCGAAACGTCTGGAAGCGTTACGCACGCGTTAGGTGCGCATTTGTAATCGTTGATGGACAGCGACGCGCGTCAGGGTATCGGCAAAGTTTTGTGCTTGCACAAAACTTTCAATGCGCGACAACTCGCGGGTGCCAATATTATGGCGACGTCAGAAGCACGTCGACATCGCTGGAATAACGTAATGCGAACGCCAAGCACATGTTGCGCGCATGTTAGGGTCGTGCCCACACGTTGCGCCAAAATGTTGCTTTGTTGTTTTACATCCTAGCTACATCTAAGGTCATATCAGGACGGCGTGGCAAAACGTTTTTTTTTTTTTTTCGTACGCATCGATATACGTTACCACAACGTCCGCCGCACGCTACCAATACTTTGCGCTGACGCTGAAAAGTTTGACGTTTCTCGACAATTAAAAGTGATTTTGCACGTTGGCGGCACGTCGTCGAGATACGTCGTAGTGTGACAGGGTTATTAGCTGAAGCTGTGACCCGGCGTTCTGTACCACAGCTTCAATCCTTTTCTGGGGGACCAGTGAAACTGGGCATGTTTGTATTCGCCATGTTGGTTGAGAATGTCATGATGTTCTCACACGGTCCGTTGGTTATGAAGTTCACATTGCAGTGCAGTCTTTACCGCAGACACTGCACTGGGAATTACAATGGACCCAATGGCGGTGTTAGCGAGCCAAAACTGGTTTTAGACAGGATTTCTAGTTTAGTGGCGAAAAGTCGCTATGTATGGAGCAGTGTTACGTAAACACCGCAAGTTTAAGGTCGGCTACGCTAACACCACTCAGTACCAGGTTTAAGGGTGGTGTTAGGTATCGGTTAGGCCCAAATCTATTCAATGCTATCATATTTAAGAGAATAACATGCTCAAAAAGTGAAATTTGGTCAAATTAACCCCAAAATCCAAGTGATATTAACGCCACCGCTACATCGACGGCGATTTTCATATTGTCGAATGTAAACAAAACAAAACAAATCGCATCGGCGGCAATATATTACGCCCAAATCTATTCAATGCTATCATATTTAACAGAATAACATGCTCAAAAAGTGAAATTTGGCCAAATTAAACCAGAAATCGAAGCGATATTAACGCCGCCACCGGATCGGCGGCGACCTTGTCAAATAGCAGTGCTCACCGGGAACAGGCTCAGAGGGATTTCCCAAATCTATAAATAACTGCTAGGTTAGCTAACGCTACCACACTTTGGACCCGTACATACCCCATGACCCATTTCCCAACACCGGCGTTAGCTAACCCGGTGGCGGTCCTTAACACCCGAGCTGATAAAAAGTTGTTCATACATATGGCCCCAGTGCGTGTAGCTCCTGACCTGTACGTATCACCTGAGGATTACACACTCGGTGCCCACTGGTCCCAAGTGCTGATATGACAGTCGGGTCATAGTGCAGACCTGCCTACCCATACAATATTTGCATATCTTGTACACAGTTTTAAGCTGGAGATGGCAATATGAACAAATGTTTAGTGAGCACCAGTATTTAAAGCTGCATAGTCCGATGAAAACATGATATTTTCAAAACCAAAATAGTTATCTAGATTTGATTCTACACAGCTAACTTAGATGCTAGTGCACTTATTAAACATTTGTCGTCACATATAAGGGGATAAGGAGTCAATTAATAGAACCTGTTACTGCAGAAGCCTATTGACCAATTTCATATGACGTCAGCACGTGTATTTAGGTCAGTGCGCGCATCTCTTGGCTGCAGGACAACATCCGGTCACACTGCAAACTTAATGGCTATGAGCAATCTTCATAGAGAAAATGTTAAATATCTCTAAAACCCCACCACCTGGAAACCAACGGATTGGGATACACATAGAAAACATGTTTACCAAAAGGATTATATTAAATTGATACGGTTAGGGTTCTGGATTTCTATTAATTTTGAATAAAACTTTGCACTGCGCGTACCGGCAAACTGCCCGCGAAGGGTAAAACACTGCAGTGATGTGTGCTGCAGCAATGCTATGTCTATGTGGAGCATTTATTTTTGTAAAATAAATTTAAAAGCTTTCATTGGATCGATTAAAAATATCTTAATGCGCGATTGAAGAGGAAGATCTGAAGTATTTAATGTAACCTAAGAGCAATTTACGCTGAAAGTATTAAAAACAGAGATAATAGTGAAAGTTGGGATATTCTGAGTGTCTAAGTAAGCAGTTTTAGAGTTCTGCAGCGGTCTGCTGAAACATACAGACCCGGCCACCCTAGTCTATATATCGGGCGTGCTGGCCAAATCGGTAGAGCGCGATCCTCGCATACAGGACTTCAGGAGTTCCGTTCCCGGTCCAGTCAAGCCAATGAAAAATTTGGTACTTGTCATTTCCTAGCCTGACGTGATTAGTATAGAGCAAGGACTGGTTAGCTCACTGTCAGGATAATGTCACTGAATGGGATATCGGTTCATGGCAGCTTGATTTCCCAGTGCGGCAGCACTATAAAGTCGCCATGAGTGTCACAAGTCGGCACCAATCCTGATAATTGATATTTATGACCTTAGATGTTGCCAGGACGTAACACTCCAACAACCAACCATAGCCCATATCCAGCTCCTTTATTGAAATAGTTGTTTATTTAAAAAAAAAGATTATTAAAAAGACAAAATTGCACGAGGATATTTAGCGACAAGTTTTGACTTAGTTGGGATTTTAATTCACGACCTCCCAACACGGGAAGCCAGCCAGCCACTCTTAATGCTCTGTCACACATCACCGGATTGGGGAAATGGAAAGAAACCGAAAAAAGTCTGTTGATATCCGACAAAGTCTGGTTTGTGTCCGTTGCATATCCATTGACATCCGGCCTGATCCGTTACAAGTTTTGAGCATGCCCAAAACTTCTATTGGATTGCGTCGGACTGACATATGCGGTTATTATCCGTTACCGTCCGTTCCCCGTCCGTTACATATCGATTACACATCGTTGCCGTTCGTTATAGTTCTTTTTGTATTCTGAATTGTCCGTTGATCATTAGATACATGATCAACCATTATCGTCTGTTACACGTCTGTTACATAATCGATACATTTCAAGCCCGAAAAACACTGGACTAGAATATTCTTTGTCCGGTTCTGTCCGTTGCTCAATCCGCCATAGTGTGACAGGCACTTTAGTAAGTTACTAGTCTTACTCTTAGCAATTCAGCCACTCAGTCTGATTTATTTCAGAAAGGAATTATTAAAGCTGCACAGTCCGATGAAAGTATTACATTTTCTAAACTAAAGCACTCATCTAGATTTGATTCGGTATGTCTAACTTAGACACTTGTGCAATTAATTAGTACGCCTTTGTTGCTGCATAGAAGGGAATACTCGGTCAATTTAATAATAATAGAAACCGTTACCCGCTGAAGATCAAGTCAGAGTTTTGACATGCTTGCCAACATTGCTGCATGTTTGCACTTCAAATATCTCAGAAGTCAATCATTTAAAATAAATAAAAACTACTTCAAAAGTCACATAGATTATAATATTCAACCTAATATATTATCTAATCTAAAAATGACATAAAATCAAAACCATCGGACTATGCAACTTTAATAGTTGTTAGAGTTTGTGTATCTAGCTAGCTGTGCAACCATCACCCTACACAAACAAACAAACAAAAACATACACGCACACACACACGCACGCACACACACGCACACACACACACACACACCTCTGTCCCTTTCAGTGTACCACATTCATGGTGACTTCGGTTATCCCCCCCCCCCCCCCCCCCCACACACACACACCTCTATCCCTTTCAGTGTAGCACATTCATGGTTACTTCGGTTACCAATATCATCTTAGGAATGTGGACTTGCGTGCTTAGACTAGAATCCCTTCCATCACAGGGTAACCATCATAACCAAGGGGCACAACTTTGAGATATTCAAGTACCACTATATAAATTATAATACAGTCCTTTGCTTGTATTGTATCTCAGCTGCAGCATGTGCAACTGTAGCGAGGTGTACTCACCTCCCTAGGTGATTGCATTAGGGAGCCTAGGAATGGCAGAAGTGTGGGTCCAGTCTGGCTCTGCATTATGTTTCCCTTGTTGGTTGGTTGTTGGAGTTTTACGTCCTGGCAACATCTAAGGTCATATCAGGACGGATACCAACTTGTGACAGTGCAAACTCGTGGCGACACTATAGTGCTGGCCCATGGGAAATCAGGCTGCCATCACCATGACCTGATATCCCACTCAGTCACATTATCTTGACGCTGAGTTGACCAGTCCTAGCCATATCCTATTAATGCAGAGCACCAGGTTACGAAGCCACAAGTATAAATTTGATACGTCATTGGTTTGACTCGACCGAGAACCGATCTCCCACACGCGATGCCCACGCTCTACCGATATGGCCAATGCACCCTGTTCCTTCATTTGTAAATAAATAAATAAACACCCCAAAAACCACCCTCTCATAACACTGGTGCCATGACCACAATACTGAACATGCTATGCACTGTATTGTTGATGAACCTGCCATGTGAGGGGACCAGATGGGATGGCCGAATGAGTTAAGTGTCCGTCTCCCGTTTTGCTAGATGGTGGGACTCGAACCCATGGGTTTGAACCCTGGTCGAGTCAAACAAATGACCTAAACATTGATACTCGTCGCTTCCTAGCCAGGCGTTTGACATTATTAGGATAGGGTATCAGCTCATGGTGCTGGTGGCCTGGTCTCCCAGTTGGGCAGTGCTATGAAGTCGCCTCCTGTCACAAGTCGGTGCCCGTCCTGATATGGCCTTAGATGTTGTCAGAACGTTAAACTCCAACAACCAACCAACCAACCAACCTGCCATGTGATGATGTGTACATAATGTAAGTGGACATTTGTTGTTTTAAGTATGAGAAATACAATTGCAGTGGCAAGTGCATAGTGAGATGGTCTGTTTATGTGTTGTGCTTTCAAACAGTCATGTCATGATTGCAGCACCAGACGGGATGGCCGAATGAGTTAGAGCATCTGTCTCCCGTGTTGGTAGATGATGGGGCCCTGGGTTCGAACCCTGGTCGAGTCAAACAAATGACTTGAAAATTTATACTTGTCGCTTCCTAGCCTGGCGCTCAGCATTATTAGGATATGGCAAGGACTGGTTGGCTTAGTGTCAGGATAATGTGACTGAGTGGGATATCAGGTCATGGTGCTGGTGGCCTGGTCTTCCAGTGGGGCAGCACTATAAAGTCGCCATGAGTGCGCACTGTCACAAGTCGGTCTCCATCCTAATATGACCTTAGATGTTGCCAGGATGTAAAACTCCAACAACGAACCAAGCCCCAGGTGCAGATGACTTATAATTTCACTTTGTTTTGCCACTTTCTCGATTCACCTCATGTCAGATTTCTGGGAATTAAAAAAGAATTAATGCTTTTTAAATATTTTGTAGAGAGATCTATTTTCATCATAGTCGTGAATTGGTGCTCAGCTGTGGCGTGATGATTGTCGTTCTGATACATTAATGAGATCATGTCAGTCTGGCCCCTTTTTTACCTGGTAAGGTGGGTGCAGGAGTCCTGGCATACTAGGTCACATGACCGTACATTTATATAATAGTGTAATAGGGTCTCCTTGACTGCTGCATTGCATCAGCCACCACCACCCACCCACCCACTAACATGTCACTGTGCTAGCAGTTCCACGAACGCTAATGCAAATATAGCGTTACTTAACTTGAGACATATCCACTACCTATTTGGTTGGCTATAACTATGCTTATACATGGCTGTATCAGGATGTCTACCGCACCTTACATTCGCAGGTGGTTACCAAATACTGACGGGGCTCATTGTTGCTTAACTTGAGTGAGAATTGACAATATTCACAATGCATGTAACATCTGATGGCGACGACGAACAGTACGGTTGTGGGACTGTTGCCACAGTGCATACAAAAGCTATGGAAATTACTAACTTTCAAATGCACGTATGTCAGTCAAATTTTGGGATATTTGGAAAATTCCAAAAGTATGTTAATGTTAATGTTTGGACCCTTTTGAAAATTTTAGGAGGGTACCAAACTAGTCAGTCACTATTAATACACATTATTCACAAACGCATGTGACATCTGACGGCGACGACAAGCACTACCGTGACCATGGCGCATGCATGATAATATCCTCTATTGGCGTTTCCAATGCGATATTTGCCATATTAAGAGTCACTTTCTTTGTATGTTGCTGATCAAAACAGTATTGCATATATATAGTAATGACCAAACGGGATGGCCGAATGAGTTAGAGCACCCGTCTCCCGTGCTGGTAGATCGTGGGGTCGAACCCTGGTCGAGTCAAACCAATGACTTAAAAATTTATACTTGTTGCTTCCTAGCCTGGCGCTTGGCATTATTAGGATAGGGCAAGGACTGGTTGGCTCAGTGTCAGGATAATGTGACTGAGTGGGATATCAGGTCATGGTGCTGGTGGCCTGGTCTTCTAGTGGGGCGGCACTATAAAGTCGCCATGAGTGCGCACTGTCACAAGTCGGTACCCGTCCTGATATGACCTTAGATGTTGCTAGGACCTACAACAACAAAACATATAGTAATGTTCATTCTTTAAAATCTATTCATCACATTATTTGTATCTGAACAAACTGAAATACTTGTCCTTTTGGACAGTTAGTGCAACATTGGGAGTTTATGTGTGTTTGTGTTTGAACACGGTCCCAAGCTGTCACTGCTGTGTGAAATGATGCCTTTTGTGTATGTCTATGTGCACACACACCCACACACACCCACACCCACACACACCCACACCCACACACACACACACACAGAGCATTGAACACGTGTTATTTTGATCGATTGACACTTGTTTTGTATGAAGTCACCAGAATATAATTCGATAGCAAATAGTTTGTTGGGGTTTTACCTCCTAGCATAACAGTTAACAGCTTCTGACAGTGTACACTCGTGGCTGTTTTTTTACTACTAGGAGGGCCACTGACACTAAGACCACGTATCCCACTCAGTCACATTATCCTGGTACTGACCAAACCAGTCTTTTATCTATCTTATTATTGCAGAGCACCAGGCTAGAGAGTGTTGGGTCTCAAGTTGATTCAGTTGGGGTTCAAACCCACAACCTCCTACATGGGAAGCCAGCCAGTGCTCTTACCGAACCCACTATCCCGTCCTATCCCCATAACTAATAAATAGCAAAATAGCTCTAATAATAAGGAGGGGGGGAATCATGATTGTTACACATTTAAGGGCATAATAATAATAATAATAATAACAACAACAACAACAACTCTAGCGTGCCTGCCTAGTGAGGCTGACGTTCTTAACCACGTTAGGATAGGGTGCCTGCCTAGCGAGGCTGGGGTTCTTACCTCGTTATGCTGGTATGCAGGTATTGCAGGTATAGCAATACCTCAGGGAGTTTGACGTCCCTGCCTTGCAGAGTTGTAAACCACTGCCTTGTGGTACATGTTCTTGACAGAACCGAAGGCTAAGGGAGCAAACCCTAAACAGAAAACCATGTCACTGTGGCAGCATTAAGGGCGGTTGATGTATGGATCTCCCGACCAGCCACTGCAGGGACAAATAGCTTTGCGCCTGTCTTGACATGTTCTTGCCGGTATGAAACCTCTATTTGCTCCCCGAGAGAGTGCCACTGGTAACTTGCAAAAGCCAGCAGCACTTCAACACTTTTGCAGGCAGCTTTCATGAAATGTACAACCGCACAAGAGCGGCAGTCAAGTAATGAAAGCAGTCTTTGTCGCATCGCGACCGACAGCATGATGATGATGATGATGATGCTAGGGTGCCTGCTTAGCGAGGCTGGGGTTCTTACCTCGTTAGGCTAGGGTGCCCACCTAGCGAGGCTGGGGTTCTTACCTCGTTATGCTAGGGTGCCCGCCTAGCGAGGCTGGGGTTCTTACCTCGTTAGGCTAGGGTGCCTGCCCAGCGAGGCTGGGGTTCTTACCTCATTATGCTAGGGTGCCTGCCTAGTGAGGCTGGGGTTCTTACCTCGTTATGCTAGGGTGCCTGCCTAGCAAGACTGCGGTTCTTACCACGTAAGGCTAGGGTGCCTGCCTAGTGAGGCTGAGGTTCTCACAAGGCTGGTGTGCCCACCTAGTGAAGATGGGGTTCTTACCGCGTTATGCTGGTGTGCCCACCTAGTGAAAGGAAGTTCTCTGAAGCACGTTGACGTTTTGGTATCAGTTCTCCAGTAACTATATATAGTCAAAGATTGACCGAAACTTATCTGCCAGCTAGCCTCATACTAATAGTATACATGAGTTTTTACAGTATGTAATGCAGATGTGGCAGTCGGCCATAGCAGTCCGATGGTTTTGAATTTAGGTCGATAAGTATAATCTACTTTGTTTTAGTTTGAAGTAACTTTTATTTTATTTTAAAGATATTGACGAGTTTGGAAATATATGAAATGAAAACATGCCAAATTAATTTTGAATTCCACATCGAGATGCTTAGACATGATAATAGGCTTTAGCAGTGACAAGTTCTATTAAAGTTGCATAGTCCAATGGATTTGAGTTTCTGTTATTTTCTGAGATATATATATTAGGTTGATCATTATATTCTACGTTACTTTAGTTTGAAGCAACTTGATTTTGAATGGCAAACTTTTGAAATATTTGATGTGCCAACATGACAAATTAATTGTGGCAAGCATGCCAAAACTCACATAGGTTTCTACAGTAACAGGGCTCAGTATTCCTTCTATGTGGTGACAAATGTTTAATAAATGCACCAGGATCTAACATAAATATGTAGAATCAAATCTAGATAATTGTTGTTTGTTTTGAAAATTTGATGCTTCGTCGGACTATGCAGCTTTAATAGACAACTTCGTAATTCCAGTGGCGCAGTGCATTGTGGGATGTGTGGCAGCAAAACATACCCGTGCGATGCACATGGCTCATGTTAAGCCACTGGCTGCTGTTATGAAATGTGCTAGTTTCAGCTCATTTAAGCTCTTATTTGAAACATAATACCAACTAACAAAATATATATAATAAATTATCATTTATCTGGCATAGCATTTACTTCAATCTAATCAGCATGTCTTATACAATCTGCATTTTGATCTAGACGAATCTGGTCACTGAGACTAGTGTTAGAACTATAGCCAGAGTCAGTTTTACTTATTTTATTTCTGCTTTTATTTATATCATGTGGTTAATAACATCTGTAGAGCTAGGAAATAGGTAAGGTTAATCAGAAATTGGTTATATATTTCTTTGAAACAAGTTTTTGTTGACACATTTGACATTTTAATATTTACAACAAGAATTAAACATTGTGATTAAACATCAGCCTGTAAAGTGACTGCATTGTTTTGTGGGGAATTTTATGTTTCTTAGCTCAACATGTTCAATTATGGATAGTTGTGTCTTAAATATATTCTTTATGTTATTATATTGCATTCATGCATTCATACATACATGTTTATGCCAAATTGTTTTGTATTTCTATTAATTTTGAATCAAATCAAAGTTTTGCACTGCGCGTGTCGGCCAGCTCAATGGCCGCACATCTTTGTTTCCAGCGCATGCACAGTTGGAATTACGAATTAGTCTATCAAATTCATTTGGCCTACGATGCAATACATGTTTAATGAGTGCACCAGTATCTATATATCAGATATGTAGGATAAAGACCTAGGTTATGGAAATGTGATGCCTCCATTGGGCTATGCAGCCTTAAAGCTGCGCATGTCAGTTGGTACCGGACAATTAACGCTGCAGGATCTGCGGTGCGCTCTCAGCTGTCCATCAACCGTCAGGCAATGTGGGCGAGACCAGACACGACACCACGTCACCCACCGGGCGCGGTGGCCAAATCAGTAGATCGCAGGGCACCCCTGCGGGAGATCGGGAGTTCAATTACCAGTCGAGTCAAACCAACGACGTACAACATTGATACGTGTCACTTTCTAGCTTGGTGCTCGGCATTAATAGGATAGGACTAGTACTGGTTAGCTCAGTGTCGGAATGATGTGACTGGGTCGAGTAATTGGGGCATGGTGCTGGCGGCTTGATTTCCCAGTGGGGCAGCACTATAAAGTCACCATTAGTGTGCCCTGTCACAAGTCCGTACCCGTCCTGATATGACATTATATCTTGCCAGGATGTAAAACTCCAACAACCAACCAACCTGATTTGACCTTAGATGTTGCAAGGACGTAAAACTCCAACAACCAACCTACCCACCCACCGTCCAACTCCACCACCACCGCCACCCACATCACATCACAGCACCTGTTTTTACCATGTAATACCCCAATCACACGAGGCCTGCGTTCGCTTACGATCGATTAGCGACGTCAAAACGTCCTCATTGCGCCCTCCTTAAGTGCTGGTGCCATGAGGACACCAACCTCCCAGCGTCCATTTTGGAAATTTTGGATGCAAGGAAATTTTGGATGCAACCTCCTTGCGTCCTGTTCCGGCGCTGCCATTCAAAACTGGTTGGCGCCGACCTGACACCGACCTCTTGGTTGGCCTTGGTTGGCGAGTTGGCGCTGACCTGTTGGTGCCAACACATGCGATGCTGCACTCACCATGTGGTCGGCGCCGCCCTTTCCCCAACCCGGCGCCGCCCTGGCCCCAACCCGGCACCGACCCGGCGCTGACCCAGCACCGCCCTCGCGCCGATCTGTCGTCGTCCTGGCGCCAACCACATATTTGAATCAATGTATCGAGTGGGACGCTGGGAGGTTGGTGTTCTTTTGGCCATAAGGAGGTTGGTGGCGAATGCTGGCTCTCGTGTGACTGGGGTATAAGGTCGATAAAACAATGGTCGTCCCGTCCTGTGCACTTAGCCGCTCCTTAAATATGCCCAGTGTGTCGACAGTAACCGACGGCCATTTGTCACAAGTGTACAGCTGGAACATATGTATTTGGTGTCAACCTACTGAGCCGCCCCCCCCCTCCCCACTAAGTATATTATCCGCCTGTCTGCATTGATTTAAAACATAAACTTACATTAATTTCAATAACAAATGATCAACGGAACTAAACACCACCAACATACAAACAATTATATTTGACATATTTCCACCATTATGGTTACACTTACAAGACAGACCTATCGTGGATTGATATCTAAGCGGACAAGTCTGTGTAGCAGTCATGACAGTCATATCTTCTTTGAAGTCAGTCTTGTAATGTTGGAAAGAGAACTTTAATTATTTATAACATCGCCTTAATATTAGGTTTATTATTAATACTATGAATGCAATTTAGTAAATTTATTTTGGATTGAATATTTAAATTGAAGGAAGACAGGACTACTTTCTTCTCCAATTCTGTTATTGTTTCTTGTCCCAGTTGGCATAAATTGAAAGTAGTGTCGGTCAGACACACACACACACACATATATACCACACATACACACACATATACACACATACATACATAAACATACACAAATCCACACATGCATACACATACACACATACATACACATGCACACACACATGTGCGCGCACACACATGCACGCTATGTCAAAACATTTCAGTGTCAGGATAATGTGACTGAGTGGGATATCAGGTCATTGTGCTGGCAGCTTGGTCTCCCACTCCCAGTTGGACAACACTATCCACCACCAACCTTGACCTTTGAGTGTGGTGATCGCTATCCCAGCAGAGGGGGCAGGCCCTGAGTGCACTCACACCCAGACCTGCCAGCACCACTATGTCTATTTACATCCCACTCAGGCACCACCAGCCTTAGATAGAAGATTCACCCCGTACTGCTGCAGTAGGGGTGCAAACCAACCCTATGTAAAAGCTGTCGAAAAAACGGGTAAATGAATTGAGAGCCTAATTTCACAATCTAAGAAGCAACATTTATTCTTTACATATGTCTTATTGGTAGCCCGCTACCTTTGAGTTGAAAAATATAATATAATATCTAGTTTAATGCAATTTAAAAGTGAAATCGACGGCGTTCTGTGGCCGCCATATTGTCTTTTTGCATTCTCGCCTATTTCACCAACTCTGTGCCTATATGAGTAGCCATTTGATAATGGAGCCACAGTTTCTAGTTCATGTTCCATACTAAACCTATTTTCGCCCGTATTTACATTACGTTGTCCTTCACCCGTGTACTACAAGTACCGGGTGAATCTTTTATCTACACCAGCCCTTACATATATATATATTTACATGCGCCTGGTCATGTACACCGTTCAGTAATAGAACATTTGCATTCCCCCCTATGCCGTATATCAGAATATTTTACAATTAGGTAGCAGGAATATATGTATCGGCTATAGTCAATTAAAATTGCGGCTTATGATTAGCCCATGTCTTGATATGCCTGTGTTATCTAGTTTATATTTATAGACTATGGGACACTTTATGTAACTATCATAATGTTGAGTGTGAAATAACGTATTGAATTGAATATATATACTTCCATTAATTTATACTCGCATAAGTTCTTATACAGCATATGTATGTGCTGTATAAGCAATTATACTAGTATAATTATTCGGAAACCGATTATCTATTAACTGCATATATGAATGCTTCTTTTAATTTATTATCACATAAGTTCTTATACAGCACATATATAATCTTTTTTTCTGACGTATTTATTTTCATCGCCATGATTAGGTCTTGAACTTCATTTGCCCATTTCAACGCCTTGAAAAGCCTTGAATTTTAACCTATTTTGGGTAATTCGTCTTGAAAAGCCTTGAATTCCATTAAACTGTCCCCACTGATCTAAATTAGTCCGAAATCACCTTTTGCCATTGTTGTTTTCTCTCTCCCTGAAATCCAAATGAAAATAGTCTTGAAAACCCAGCCGAGTCAAACCAATGACTTACCAAATTTATACTTGTCGCTACCTAGCCTGAAAATAGTCTTGAATTCCTATCAAAAACAGCCTTGAAATAGCCTTGAATTCCGTATCTTCACATGTGTACGGACCCTGCAACTAGCAACAATATGCCTCGGCTAGAATAGGTTCCAGTATTTCATGGCCCTGCGCCAACAATTTTATACTGCAAACAGCATGCATGACCTTTTTACTAAAGTAAAACAAGAAAACATTTTAGCCTTTTTGAGGGCAGCTGGTTTGTACCATCTCATATAGGTTTTAAAAAAAATGTCATCGCTGAGTAGTACTATCATTTAGAATTTTATTTGGCTTGACCAGAAACTATATGATTGTGAGTTTACAAACTTCATGAGTGTTCATTGACACAAAATTGATATTATGCTTTTACATGTAAAAGCAATGGTTTGAACAAAAAACAAACATTTCTCGCCGTGAATATGGCCTATGCTGCCGATACGGCGTAAAGCAACCACCAATCAATCAATCTAACGAATTTAGTGATTGATATAATATGCTATTCAAATATTGATTGTGCCTTTGGTTTTTGTTTGTTGCAGACGCCGCGTGCCCAATGCTATGACGTCCTTGATGGACCTTATAAAGCCTGGCGGGGTTGACTATGTAAGTAGCGTGAACTGAGGTAATGTCCCAGGTCTGTGAGGCCTGCGGTCATTAGATTCGCTAGGCCGATGTTTGGGGGAGCGCCCACCTTCTCTCGCCAACACTAACACTATTAGTATTACCAACAGTTTGTAAGCCCGGTCTTTTTGTGCTGCGAACAGAAACCGGGTGGAACCATGTATGAGATGAAAGGGAAAACATGCGATTGGTTTGTGTGTTTTTTTTTTTTAGCGAAATGCAAAAGTAACATGAAAAAAAAAGAAGAAAAAAGCCCTTGAAGGTATGTATGCCTGCGGGGAAAAAAAGTTATAACCTTTAAAAAAGTAACTTAACAAAATTGTTGATTAAAAAGCTAAGAGCATGGCGGGGTAATCTGCATAGAATAGAGGTGTAAAAAAAAGATGCTGGAAACCCAGCGTATAAATTTAAATATATAAAAATTAACATTTACAAAGCTGGCTCAGAACCCATGGAATAATTTGGAAACCTTACTGCGGAAAATTGTTTGAAAAAAAAAATCCTTGAAACTGCCAGGGTACTGTAATGTTGTATCCGATAGCTAATGTCCAATAAATTTCCAGCTGCAATAGTTCTCAGTTAAGTGTAGTAATGCCAACACTTGAATGTTTTGATATAGTGGTCATTACTGAAGGCTCATTCAAAATTGTCAAAATATTTCCTGTAGTATAAAGAGTACTACTTTTCCAGACCTCATACCCCTCCCATACGAAATAGTACACAGCAACATTTGATCACAGAAATATGACTGGATTTAAGTGTATCAACATAAAGGTCATCCATGACTGAGACCATCCTCTCTCGTATGCTTTGCGCAACTGTGAAAATGTTGAAAACTTTAGATGGTCCCTTATATTGCTTAGTTCTGGGCGCTTTTATTTAGTTTTAATGTTTATACAGTATAACCCCGTTAAACCAAACTTGAAGGGACCCTAGAAATTTGTTTGGATTAACCGATCATTGGTTTAACCGAGCTTTGACTTTGACTTTGACTTGGCTTTGGCAACAACTTTGGTGCATTATGAATGTAATATACAATGTGTGTGGACACTATGATTATTGTTTTTTATGCATATATAGTTTAACCCCATTAAACCAAGCTCGGTTAAATCAAACGATTGGTTAATCCAAACTTTTTCGGAGACCCGTCAACATACTACCATTTATCATATAAAAAAGTCTCAGATGACCTTAAAACCACATGAAAGTTTGGTTTAACTGTACCGGAAGTGGCCTGGGGCCGACAATTTTGTTTGGATTAACCGATACTTTGGTTTAACCGACTTTGGTTTAACCAACTTTTTTATATGATAAATGGTAGTATTTTGCCGGGCCGCCGAAAAAAGTTAGGATTAACCGATCGTTTGGTTTAACCGAGCTTGGTGTAACGGGGTTGTACTGTAATATCTTTCAAATGACCAGTATATACATGGAATTTATAGCATAGAATTGAGCTCGAATGGTATATTTAAGCTGTAGTCGTTTTATATATGAACATACCTTATTGTTGAATTTTCTTATTTTCCAGAATGGCAATTGAATGATTCAGAGCCTGCTTTTAACCAGTATGCTGAGCTTTTATAGGATTTTAAAAGATTGCTTTGCTCGACGGCCTGATTACTCATTGAATAACTTCAGATACTGTTTTAGATAACTTTGATGTTCTGATTTAGAGATTAATTCAATTCTAATGAGATAAATACACACATGATATAGTCTGGCAGATTATATGTGATTGTTTTCTTCCTATTCGCACGATGCAGTATGTTATACTGGGTCGTTCTCAGAAACTGTGTATCACTTATGTGACATGGAAACTAAAAGTGAAAACATTGCAAATAATAGTAGAATCCATATTCATATGAACGTTTATATATTGTGCATATGTCAGACTTGAAATTTGTTTTCACTTTTTAATTTTGATCTTATGCAAATTGAGAAAGCTTTTAAAAATAACCGTGTAACATCCATCCATAATATCATCTTAACAAACATCCATAATATTATTTTAACACACAACAAATTCACGCAAGATTGTATTGATTGCAGCCAAAAGAATTGTTTCTCACAAGAAAGAAAAGTTGAAAAAAACCGTTTGGGTAGATGATTGGTGTCGATAAGCAAATTTTCATTTTTCACTTTAGCACAAAATCATATATTATATAAGCATATTTTGGATACATTTTGTGAAATACATGTAGTATTGTTAACATACTTAATACACAGATTCAACAATACCCCTCAACAAGAACACAAAGCCATGGGGAAGTAGTATCCAGTCTTTATCAAATGCCCCTGTAACCTGATTTATATTTTAAATACACAAAGAAATATCAGCCATGCAGGCTGTCCCGCCTTTGTTGAGACACATAGGCTTCTTTTGTAGTTATTTTGTTTGCTCCATGTCCAAAGCGAATAGCTGGTTTTGGTAACTTGAGTTCGGCGTTTTTGAGGCTGTTAACCTGTTTTGACCTGAATGTAAGTAGGTTTTATAACACAGGAACAGAGGCCCTTCACGAGACGAGACAGAGGTCACTAGTCGAGGGGGTGGGGGCGGGGGCGGGGGGGGGGGCAGAATAGACATGTGCACTGCTTTCAAGAGTGATTATTTAATATTTTAAAATGAGTGTTTTTTTTAACTGTAACATGTTTTTATTTTCGATGACATGCTTTATTATCTGAGAACACTCCTCCCCCTTCCTCCTCCTCCTCCTCCTTCCTCCTCCTCCTCCTCCTCCTCCTCCTCCTCCTCCCTCCTCCTCCTCCTCCTCCTCCTCCTCCTCCCCCTCCCTCCTCCTCCCTCCTCCCTCCTCCTCTCTCCTCCTTTCTCCTCCTCCCCCTCCCCCTCCCCCCCTCCCCCCCTCCCCCCCACCTCCACCCTCCTCCTCCCCCCCATCCCTCCTTCCCCCCCCTCTCCCCTTTCCACCCCCTTTTCATTCTCTCCTTCTCTCCCCCTCTCTCTCTTTCTCTCTCGCCCAAACTTTGCCGTTGGTTCATGCCGCTCTCCTGGTGGTTGTGTGTGTGTGCGTGTCCGTGTATGAGGGGGGTAGCATTGACGCGACACAAAGCAGTGTGCATCTTTTTTTTAAATCTTCAATTTATAGTTTTTATTCGCAGCGCACCAGGCCGAGATAGTACAACTAGTTTGGTCATTTCATCATCCACATCCAGGACTGGTCGTGGCGAGAATGGGGGATGGGAGGGCCCATACCTAACTAATGTCACGTCACCAGCTTCTACAGGGTTTTACAATTTATTTTTTTTATTGAGGCTGTATTTATACTGTCCATAGCATATAAGCCCGGGTATTCAGGCTTTTTTTTTTTTATTGAGGCTGTATTTATACTGTCCATAGCATATAAGCCCGGGTATTCAGGCTTGTTTTCAATGCTGGCCAGCTGTAGTGTTGGTGTTATCTTACCACACAGTAGCTGCTGATAAGGTAATTGATTGCCTGTATTTCAGTAGCACTGCAGTGAGATAGTTGGTTGGTATGGTTAGTAATAGTTTTTTTAAATTTTCTTGGCATATATATGTATTAAATTTTTTTCTACTCTTATTACTAGACTAGCCTACTCCTATTTACATATCATAGGCTTGTACGTAGCTGTGTGGTGTGCTATCTGCCTACTTTTGGCATGGTTACCTTCCATTGGGTGTCCCGCTGGTGGGCTGTGACATATTACATGCCCCTTTGCAGTGCAGCTTAGTGGGGGTTTCCAGCCTTATTTTGCACAGATATTTTTTGTATGTTTTTAGGTCAGGAATTTGTCGTTCCTTTACAGTTTGGGCATTCCACACCTTGGCAGCCATTTCCAGCGTGCTTCTCTCATGAGCTTTTATTTGGCTTCTGGTCTGCTTTAGTAGTGGTGCATTATTTGCTCTAGTAGCCCTTTGTGGTTTTGTTAGGAGTTTATTGTTTTGACTATAGCTATATGCAAATTTTTTCAAATGAATTATTCTCATATTTTCTAGTAATTTTACTTTGGTTCTTTTGTGTATGTCATTGGTGGGGTGCAGCTTTTCTACTCTGAGGCAGATTTTAGGACTCTGTTCTGCAGTATTTGCAGTTTTTTTAGAAGTTCTTTTTTCACACCCATGTAGTTTACATCTCCAGTCAAAATAGGGGAGCACCATGCCGTTGAAGATTTTTATTGACATTTCTTGTGTCATGTAGTCTCTTAGCTTTGCAAATAGCCACAGTTTGTGGTTTACCTTTTGCATAATTTTGTTTATAAATAGGTAGGTTGTAGTTTAGTTGGCTGTCCAACTCAAGGCCTAGGTATTTGTAATTGTCTACATTTTCTAATGTTTGGCTTCCTAGCTTACAGTGTAGTTTTCTTTCTGGCATTTGTTTATGCGAGAAGAGAACTGTTTTTGATTTGCGTGTGTTGATGGTTATTTTGTTGGACTCACACCACTCGTCTAGTTTTAGTAGGAGCTTATTTAGTTTAGTTATTACCTCCTCTTCTGTGGTGCCCTTTGCATATATATGACTGTGTCATCTGCATATAGTTGGAGACATTCGGTTTGCAACCATTTTTTCAAGATCGTTTATGTAGATTATAAAGAGCAGTGGTCCTAACACTGACCCTTGGGGTACACCACATGTGACAGGTTGGTTGTCTGATAGTGTATTGTTTATTTTTGTTTTCTGTTGCCTGCTGTTCATGTAGCACTTATCCAGTCCATAGTGTTGGATTTTATGCCCATGGTTTTGAGTTTTTCCAGTAGTATGTTATGGTCTACTGTGTCGAATGCTTTGCTGAAGTCAATGAAGGCTGCTCCAAGTAATTGTTTTTGGTTCATTGATGACAGTATGTCATTTGTTAAGTTGGCTATTGTTTTTGATGTGGGGTGCAGTTTCCTGAAGCCTCCTTCTCTTTCATTTCGTATATCGTATTTTCCCAGGTGTTCATTTATGTGCCTATGTAACACTTTTTCAATGAGCTTGCCTGTGGTTTGAAGAATTGATATTGGCCTGTAGTTTCCCATGTTTTGGTTGTCTCCATTTTTGTGAATTGGGGTGATGGTTGCCATTTTCCAGGCTGAGATAAAACGCCTCTGTTCAAAGGAGATGTTGAATAGGTCTACTATAGTGGCCAGGATGGCTTGGAGTGCCTCTTTCAGTATTTTGTTTGGGATTTCATCTATTCCACTTGGTTTATTCGTGTCTATGTCTTTTCTTTTTTTTTTTACTTCTATTATATCTGTTTTGCAGGTGGGGATTTCGTTCGGCACAGTTCCTATCTATTTTTCCATCTTAAGAAAAAGAATTCTGACCGCTTTTGCGCTATTGTGTCGCGGTGGCCGAATCGGTAGAGCACAGGCCTCACGTGCGGAAGATCGTGAGTTCGGTTCCCGGTCGAGTCCAACCAATGACTAAAAAATTGATACTTGTCACTTCCTAGCCTGGTGCTTGGCATTATTAGGATAGGGCAAGGACTGGTTAGCTCGGTGTCAGGATAATGTGACTGAGTGGCTAGGAGGCTGGAGGGCGAGTGACTGAGGGAGGCCGGCGGGCGGCCTTATAAGGGAGGGCCGGAGGGCGATGGGAGGTGAGGTGTGAAAGCAGCAGGGCCGGGCGAGGGAGAGGTGAGGAGCGGGCGTCGGGGGAGGCGTGAATGCTGCGCGACAGCCCGGGGCGGGGGAGGGTCTCTTCCTCTCCACGCATCAAACGCAATGCTCGCATTACGACCAATGTGACTGAGTGGGTTATCGGGTCATGGTGCCGGCAGCCTGATTTCCCAGTGGGGCAGCACTATAAAATCGCCATGAGTGCGTAGTCACAAGTCGGTACCCGTCCTGATATGACCTTAGATGTTGATAGGACGTAAAACAACAACAAACAAACAAACAAAACCCTATTGTGGCAAAGTCTGTGTTCAGTTTGTTTGCTGCATCTCTGTCTATGATCATTCTCCCTTCGTTATCTTGGAAATTTGTGTGCTCCTCTTTGTTGTTTTTGGGGAGTAATGTGCTTACAGTTGCATAGTTTGTTGGCTTTGGAATTGTTGCCATATTTTTCAGATAAAAGTGTAGCATGTGCAGTAGCAGAATTAGTAGACCGCGGGCCTTGCATGCAGGAGATCGGGAGTTCAGTTCCCAGTCGAGTCTGGCACTCGGCATTAATAGGATAGGGCAAGGACTGGTTAGCTCAGTGTCAGGACAATGTGACTGAGTGGTCATGGTGCCGGCGGCCTGATTTTCCAGTGGTCCAGCACTATAAATTCGCCATGAGTGCACACTGTCACAAGTCGCTACCCATCCTGATATGACCTTAGATGTAGCCAGGACATACAACTCCTAACAACCAATCAACCAGATAAATGTATTAGGTTGACCATTATATTTATATCTTACTCTTCATTAGTCTGGAGTAACTTTAATTATAAATGGCTAACTTTGGAGCTATTTGAAATGAAGGCATCCAAAATAATTTCGGCAGGCACCCCAAAAACTCCTGTAGTTGTGACCTAAATTCCAGTTTCGCAATGGTCGCGTGAGCGCCTAATGTAGGTACTTTGAATTATGGTAAGACTATATATTGAGAGGTCACAGGATTAGCCTACTTTAATACACGCTTCCCATGGATCCTTAAAAAGTCTTCAAAAGTCTTAAACTGATTAGTCAATTTTCAAGGCCTTGAAAACTCTTAAATATGGTAACTTTTCTGTGAAAGGCTTTAAAAGGTTTTAAATTGGATTTGACTGCTATCATTTTCCCAGATCTATGTGGCTTCTCGCCTAAAAATGTTCAAATATAAGATTGATTGTGCAAGCCTGTAGCAGACCCGTTATATCACAGACTAGATTGGCCCACGAAGTGATCGTCTACATAGAGATCCATAGATTGCATCACCTCACCTCATTTCTGTTGATATTTAATTAAATATGTATGTTACATTTGCCACGAAAATAGCTCTTAAATTGTATGAAAATTGGGATTAAGAAGTTTTTAAAAGGCCTTTAATGCGATTGGCTGATAGGTTCAGGAACCCTGTATCAGTGGTATCCCTGCTTTATGGCTTTCTGAAACTAGTTGTCCATGGTGGGGGTGTAATAAATAGATAAATAAATTATTCCTTATAAACAGGCCTGACAGATTAGTTAATGCACCACGGTCTGAGTAGGTAGATGTTTTGGGTTTGACAATGTTAGACTTCATCGAACCGTGTACCTTTAACTAATAATAACCAGACGGGATGGCAGAATGAATTGAGCGTCTGTCTCCCGTTTTGGTAGATCGTGCCAGTTGGTTGAGTCAAACCAATTGATACTTGTCGCTTCCTAACCAGGCACTCTGCAATATTAGGATAGGGCAAGGACTGGTTGGCTCAGAGTCAGGATAATGTGACTGAGTAGGATATCATGCCATGGTGCTGATGGCCTGATGTCCCAGTGGGGCAGCACTATAAAGTCGCCATGAGTGCGCACTGCCACAAGTCACTACCCGTCCTGATATGACTTTAAATGTTGCCAGGATGTAAAACTCCAACAACCAACCAACTGACAGTAATTAAGGGAATAGTTTGTATTTTAGATTGTATTATAGTGTTTGAGCTGTATGCTCAAGCCAAGTCAGGGACTCCACCATCAGGGCCCACTATATGTGGTGAGGATGCTCTGTTCAGTTTTATATGTGCAGCAATGAATTTGAATCTGCTGGTGTTAGCAGGGTATATCCTGATATACAGTCCTCAACTTCCTGTCTGCTTTGTTGTCGTTGAAGCCCTACAATGTACCTGTAATATTCTGTAGTTTGTTGATTACAGTAACACAATCAGTCCTAAAACCTGATACAGTCTTCTAGCTCCCCCACCCCACCTCATCTACTTTGGTGTCGTTGATATCCCACTGCCCACAATGTATCTGTAATATTCTGTAGTTTGTTGGTTACACTTACAGTTACACAATCAGTCCTAAAACCTGATACAGTCTTCTAACCCCCCAGCCCCCCACCCAACCTCATCTACTTTGGTGTCGTTGACATCACATTGCCCACAATGTACCTGCAATATTCTGTAGTTTGTTGGTTACAGTAACACAATCAGTCCTAAAACCTGATACCGTCTTCTAGTAGGTATCCCAAGTGAAATTTTGTATGAGTTCGGAGTTTGATATAAATGATTCCATCTGTTAGTATATGCAATTCGAAATACAATGATACTTCATTTGTCAAAATCGGTCAAGTATTAAGGCAAATACAGCCTTTTTAAATTTTACTAACCCTACTTGAAATCGGTCACGCTGCAAAGTCTAAAAGATAGCATTTTTGATGGTCTCCAAAATTTAAAGGGATCACCCAGCTTGCTCCACAAGGCAGAGGCTAAGAGTCCCTGGTCTGTACACAGTGTATATACAGTTACAGGTGCATGGGGTGGCTAGTTTAAAAAATATAGACCTTCAAACTTGGTAAAAATAGCATTTTCCTTGAATTCACCATTTGTGAAATTAGGCCCCAGAGCACTTTTTCGAGTGCGCTGGTGGTAAAAATTGCCACCCAAATTGATTCTTTTCTAATTATCCCGGGCCTATGGGGTAGTGCTAGTAACTCTATTTTTTTTCAAGGCCCCAAACCATGGGGAACAATTAAAATAAATAGGCTGAAAACACCCGAGAGCCAGTTTTGGCAGGTGATAAAATTTGGTGAAAAACTGGCTTTTTGGAAAAGTTTGAAAAATCACAGAACAAAAACTGTACAATGGAATTGGATGAAATTTTCAGGTGCTATTCATCTTTATCAGATACTTCAATACATCCATAACAACATACATTACAAAACAGTTAAATATTTTATAAGTGAGGAGAAAGAATGCACATTTTACCAAAATCATGAAAAATGTTGAGTTTGAAAAAAATTATAGCTCCCAAAATTAAAACTAAGGAAATGAGCAGTGGAAATGAGGAAGACCAGTTCTCCTGCTTAAACTAATAATGTATCCAAAAACAAATTTTAAAACAAATTAAAAAAAAAAAAGTTTTAAAAAAACACCAAAAAAAACCATTTTTAGTCATTAAATCGCCGTGCGCATGAGCGCCATAGGTTCGCATGAGCGCTGATAATTATGATTGGACAGGAAATTAAATTCTCTTTAATTCAATACCAACTTTTAATGGTTTTTAAATTATATTTTCAGTAGAAAATAGCACTTAAAATGGAAATTTTTGTAACTTCAAATTTCAATCATTTTTTTTGCATTTTCTCTAAAATTAAAACATATAGAGTTTTATATGAATGGAAAGCTCGGAATCTCACCTATCTAGGGGTATTAGTACCTTTTTCCTGGGTACTTTGATCAACAAATGGCGTTGTTGCACAAATTGGATGTACACTAGCTAATTCTACTAGGGATACCATGACACATCTCCACCTGGGAAATTACATGGTTTGAGAGTGAAAAATGGGAGTTGGTGGTAGTTTATATTTAGCTATATCAGGCTTATTTATTTGAATAATAAAATGAATCCAAGACCAGGTTAAAGGTAAGAGAACAAAGGTTGTTTCTCCTGTAATACATTTGTAAAAGTCCTTTGTGGTTTGTTTTGGCAAGGTGTTGAAGTGGAGCATTTTTTGATAGAATTTGGCATATTCAACAAGTAATCAGCCTGGGTTTGGGGTACCTACTTCTAGCTCCCCCACCCCACCTCATCTACTTCGGTGTCGTTGACATCACACTGCCCACAATGTATCTGTAATATTCTGTAGTTTGTTGGTTACAGTTACACAATCAGTCCTAAAACCTGATACAGTCTTCTAGCTCCCCCACCCCACCTCATCTACTTTGGTGTCGTTGATATCGCACTGCCCACAATGTATCTGTAATATTCTGTAGTTTGTTGGTTACAGTTACACAATCAGTCCTAAAACCTGATACAGTCTTCTAACCCCCCACCCTACCACCCAACCTCATCTACTTTGGTGTCGTTGACATCGCACTGCCCACAATGTATCTGTAATATTCTGTAGTTTGTTGATTATAGTAACACAATCAGTCCTAAAACCTGATACAGTCTTCTAGCTCCCCCACCCCACCTCATCTACTTTGGTGTCGTGGATATCCGGCTGCCCACAATGTATCTGTAATATTCTGTAGTTTGTTGATTACAGTAACACAATCAGTCCTAAAACCTGATACAGTCTTCTAGCTCCCCCACCCCACCTCATCTACTTTGGTGTCGTTGAAATCCCACAGCCCACAATGTATCTGTAATATTCTGTAGTTTGTTGGTTACAGTTACACAATCAGTCCTAAAACCTGATACAGTCTTCTAGCTCCCCCACCCCACCTCATCTACTTTGGTGTCGTTGAAATCCCACTGCCCACAATGTATCTGTAATATTCTGTAGTTTGTTGGTTACAGTTACAAATCCAGTCCTAAAACCTGATACAGTCTTCTAGCTCCCCCGCCCCACCTCATCTACTTTGGCGTCGTTGACATCACACTGCTCACAATGTATCTGTAATATTCTGTAGTTTATTGGTTACAGTTACACAATCAGTCCTAAAACCTGATACAGTCTTCTAGCTCCCCCACCCCACCTCATCTACTTTGGTGTCGTTGATATCCCACTGCCCACAATGTATCTGTAATATTCTGTAGTTTGTTGGTTACAGTTAAACAATCAGTACCAAAACCTGATACAGTCTTCTCCCCACCCCACGTTATCTACTTTGGTGTCGTTGAAATCCCACTGCCCACAATGTATCTGTAATATCCTGTAGTTTGTTGGTTACAGTTACAAATCCAGTCATAAAATCTGATACACAGTCTTCTAAAACCCCCACCACCACACTGCTTACCTGATATCAAAATACAGTCTTCTAGTCCCCCCCCCCCCCCCATCCCATAACCCCGTCTACTACTTTGTTGTCTTTGAAGCCCCACAATGTACTTGTAATACCGGCCCTGGGGCGGGACGCTAATGACTAACACGTGTATACATAAACAATATCCATAGACATAGGCATAGAGAGGGGAAATAAATTCACCAGCATCCAGAAACTGGAAACTGCAGTTTCTGTGGAATTGATATAAATCCTGATATACAGTCCTCAACTTCCTGTCTGCTTTGTTGTCGTTGAAGCCCTGCAATGTACCTGTAATATTCTGTAGTTTGTTGGTTACAGTTACACAATCAGTCCTAAAACCTGATACAGTCTTCTAGCTCCCCTACCCCACCTCATCTACTTTGGTGTCGTTGATATCCCACTGCCTACAGTGTATCTGTAATATTCTGTAGTTTGTTGGTTACTATCACACAATCAGTCCTAAAACCTGATACAGTCTTCTAACGCCCCACCCCCCCACCCAACCTCATCTACTTTGGTGGCGTTGATATCCCACTGCCCACAATGTATCTGTAATATTCTGTAGTTTGTTGGTTACAGTTACACAATCAGTCCTAAAACCTGATACAGTCTTCTAACCCCCCCCCCCCACCCACCCACCCACCCACCCAACCTCATCTACTTTGGTGGCGTTGATATCCCACTTCCCACAATGTATCTGTAATATTCTGTAGTTTGTTGGTTACAGTTACACAATCAGTACTAAAACCTGATACAGTCTTCTACCCCACCTCATCTACTTTGGTGTCGTTGACATCCCACTGCTCGCAATGTATCTGTAATATTCTGTAGTTTGTTGATTACAGTAACACAATCAGTCGTAAAACCTGATAGTCTTCTAGCTCCCCCACCCCACCTCATCTACTTTGGTGTCGTTGAAATCCCACTGCCCACAATGTATCTGTAATATTCTGGAGTTTATTGGTTACAGTTAGACAATCAGTCCTAAACCTGATACAGTGTTCTAGGTCCCCCACCCCACCTCATCTACTTTGGTGTCATTGATATCCCACTGCCCACAATGTATCTGTAATATTCTGTAGTTTGTTGGTTACAGTCACACAATCAGTCCTAAAACCTGATACAGTCTTCTCCCCACCCCACCTCATCTACTTTGGTGTCGTTGAAATCCCACTTCCCACAATGTATCTGTAATATTCTGTAGTTTGTTGGTTACAGTAACACAATCAGTCCTAAAACCTGATACAGTCTTCTAGCTCCCCAACCCCACCTCATCTACTTTGGTGTCGTTGAAATCCCACTTCCCACAATGTATCTGTAATATTCTGTAGTTTGTTGGTTACAGTTACACAATCAGTCCTAAAACCTGATACAGTCTTCTAGCTCCCCCACCCCACCTCATCTACTTTGGTGTCATTGATATCACACTGCTCGCAAGGTATCTGTAATATTCTGTAGTTTGTTGATTACAGTAACACAATCAGTCCTAAAACCTGATACAGTCTTCTAGCTCCCCCACCCCACCTCATCTACTTTGGTGTCGTTGACATCCCACTTCCCACAATGTATCTGTAATATTCTGTAGTTTGTTGGTTACAGTTACACAATCAGTCCTAAAACCTGATACAGTCTTCTAGCTCCCCCCCCCCCCCACCCAACCTCATCTACTTTGGTGGCGTTGATATCCCACTGCCCACAATGTATCTGTAATATTCTGTAGTTTGTTGGTTACAGTCACACAATCAGTCCTAAAACCTGATGCAGTCTTCTAGCTCCCCCACCCCACCTCATCTACTTTGGTGTCGTTGATATCCCACTGCCCACAATGTATCTGTAATATTCTGTAGTTTGTTGGTTACAGTAACACAATCAGTCCTAAAACCTGATACAGTCTTCTAGCTCCCCCACCCCACCTCATCTACTTTGGTGTCGTTGACATCCCACTGCCCACAATGTATCTGTAATATTATGTAGTTTGTTGGTTACAGTAACACAATCAGTCCTAAAACCTGATACAGTCTTCTAGCTCCCCCACCCCACCTCATCTACTTTGGTGTCGTTGACATCCCACTGCCCACAATGTATCTGTAATATTATGTAGTTTGTTGGTTACAGTAACACAATCAGTCCTAAAACCTGATACAGTCTTCTAGCTCCCCCACCCCACCTCATCTACTTTGGTGTCGTTGACATCCCACTGCCCACAATGTATCTGTAATATTATGTAGTTTGTTGGTTACAGTAACACAATCAGTCCTAAAACCTGATACAGTCTTCTAGCTCCCCCACCCCACCTCATCTACTTTGGTGTCGTTGACATCCCACTGCCCACAATGTATCTGTAATATTATGTAGTTTGTTGGTTACAGTAACACAATCAGTCCTAAAACCTGATACAGTCTTCTAGCTCCCCCACCCCACCTCATCTACTTTGGTGTCGTTGACATCCCACTGCCCACAATGTATCTGTAATATTCTGTAGTTTGTTGGTTACAGTTACACAATCAGTCCTAAAACCTGATACCGTCTTCTCCCCACCCCACCTCATCTACTTTGGTGTCGTTGATATCCCAGTGCCCACAATGTATCTGTAATATTCTGTAGTTTGTTGGTTACAGTTGCAAATCCAGCCATAAAACCTGATACACAGTCTTCTAAAATCCCCACCACCACACTGCTAACCTGATATCAAAATACAGTCTTCTAGTCCCCCCCCCCCCCCCTCCCCTAACCCCCTCTACTACTTTGTTGTCTGAAGCCCCACAATGTACTTGTAATACCGGCCCCGGGGCGGGACGCTAATGACTAACACTCATGTGTACATAAACAATATCCATAGACATAGGCATAGAGAGGGGAAATAAATTCACCAGCATCCAGAAACTGGAAACTGCAGTTTCTGTGGAATTGATATAAATCGGTCCCAGTGCCTTCTCCCATGTTTTACAGTACTCAAGAGCTTGAACACCAGCGGAAACAAATACGCAAAATTGCTAAATGTATTAATTACCGATGTTTGGTGTCGGTCCTAAGCATTGATTATTCATATTATTCTGTTTGTTGGTTACAATCAAATAGTCTTAACCATCAGTCCTAACCTGATATCAAAATACAGTCTTCTAGCACCCCCCTCCCCCACCTCGTCTACTTGTCGTCGTTGAAGCCCACTGCCCCCAGGTGGCGCGGGCGGCGGCCTGGCTGCAGGGTCCTTATGTGTGCCTAATTAATGTTTCAGTGGAGCCCTGGTGTCTCACCGCCGTCAAAGCGCGGGCGCTTTGACGGGGGACCTCCATCCGGTGCCGGCAGCGGCGGGTCCTGGGGCCCGGCGATGGGGCCCAGTGACCAGCAGCACGCCACGCACCACTACACCGACGGAGACGCCACTTACCCGGGCAGTTATGATGTAGGCGAAGCAGCGGGCTGGAACCAGCCGACGCCGGCCGCGGCTGGGTATGGAAGCGCGTCGCTGCAGGGCGGGGATGCCCCGCCCCCGCTTTCGGAATCCTATGACACAGGGAATGAGTATGGTTATTACAGCGAACCGGCAGCGCACCAGCAACAGGCCTCGTCCCGCGGGCGGGGGCTGGGACGGGGACTTCGCACCCCGACGCAGAGTGCGCAGTATACATCGCATTATGGGTACGATCATCATAAAGATGATGGTGCTTATAGCGAACAGGCAGGGAACTATGATGATGGCTATGAGGCAGGGTTATCGCGGAAACGCAAAATGAAAGATCCGTTTGTTCAGCCGAGGAACAATTATGATCCGTTGTCTTTTGGTGGAACCTTCAGCACGTTCGAACCTGGTGGTGGCAGTGGGTCTGGAAGCGCAAGAGGCGGTGGGACTCCAAGTCGTGGAAGTCGTGGGATGCGAGCGCCTGGCAATGACAACTGGTATGAATCTCCGACATACAACAATCATGAAGAGTACTTCGGTCCAGATGAAGATGAATACAGCACTGGGTATCATCAACAACGCGGGGTTCCCAGGCGGGGCAGAGGAGGGCAATCAGGCTTTGAGAGTTCCTACTCTTCATTCAATGACTCATGGGACAGTCAAGGATCTAACTCATATGGAAATGAAGGTGGACGAGACATGTATGATGACTACAGTTATGACGTGTATGGTGGTGACAGTAATTGGAATTCATTTGGAGGCAGCCGTGGAAGTGGACTTGGTCGTGGACTTGGTCATGGACTTGGTCGTGGACTTGGTCGTGGACGTGGACGTGGACGTGGCTTCTTCGGCAGTGAGCATAGAGGTGGCATGTTCGGTGGAAAATGGGCTCCTGAGCCATTGTCCTTTGGACGTAGACCATATGGCGGACCGCGTGGACGCGGTGCCAGTCGAGGGTGGGGTCGTGGCCAGGCAACTCCCCTAATGGGACGTGGAGGACCTCGCGGAGGCCCACGTGGAGGCCCACGTGGAGGCTCACGTTGGGCTCATGTTGGCTTCACGCCACGACCGGGTGCTCCAGGAAGCAATCTCCCCCTGGCGCAACGCTTCAAGAACCTCTGTATCATTGTCAAGAAATCTTCACGGAATGGCCTTACCTCTAGCACCTTAGAATCCTTCCTTGCTGATGACACGGTCTGTCTGGCCCCGGCTTATGTCTACAAGGGAGAACGCCGCAATCCAACCCACCCCTTCTCATTCAATTGTAAAGTCTACATCAATGACATCTACATTGCCAATGGTATGGCCACGAATAAGAAAGACTCTAAGAACCGTGCATGCGCTGCTGCGTTACGCATTCTCGCTGAGAAGCCGGCACTCACCATCCTCAACGAACATGAGAAAGTGAATGTCTCTGCGCTTGGCAAGGAAGATGCAGATATCGTTGAGTGTGCTCTAAAGTCGTCGCTGAGTAACTCTGGAGACCTGCCTAAAATGTCCGCTGATGAAAAGACGATGGAAGATTTCTACATTCTTGAACCAGAGCAAGTGGATGAGTCGACTGGCATGAACTCGACCTGTATCCTGCGTCAAAGTGCGGACTTCTCACATCTCCTACTGAAATACGAGTTCACCACCTCTCCGAAAGGCTTTGTGTGAGTACACATATTCACTTACATTCCTACATAGGATAGGGGAAGTGGCAATAGTTTATGCATATATTATTGAGTGATGTGATGTGAAGTCTGGTGTGATTTTCACTTCTTTGTCTAAAGGCCTGGGCACATCCACGTTAGTGGATGTAGTTGAACGTAGTGGAGGCTAACGTAGTTGAACGTACTGGAGAAGTATGAATGCCGGTACGTTCAACTACGTTAGCTCCACTACGTTCAACCACGTCCACTAACGTGTATGTGACCGGGCCTTAAATTTTCACATGTCCGTCTGAATTGAGGAAAACAGCAATTGAAAATTCCCTCCATGCTTAAAGTTGCATAGTCCGATGAAAGCAGCAAATTTGTAAAATTAACAAAAAAAAACACTTAAATCCTACATATCCACCTTAAATACTGGTGCACTTATTAAGAATGTGTTGCTGCACAGAAGGGAATACTAAGTCAATTTAATAGGACTTATCAGACCTCTGACACACATGCCTAAATTACTTTTTCATGTTTTCACTTCAAGTATCTTCAAAGTTTACCATTTATTATCGAAGTTACTTCAAACTATAGCATTAACAATCAACCTAATATATTTATTTATTTTTTGTTAAGAGAAAAAAAAGGCAGAAACTCAAAACTATTGGACTATAAAAGAAGCTATTATCCAAAGAGTTTAATGATTTTCTGAGATATATCTTTTTTTATTGATGGTTTATTTACCCTGTCCGTAATATATAAATTCATGATAGAACTTGTTTTCAATGTTGTTTCAAATGACATGTTTTTAGAAGTTAAATACACCAGGGTATATATGAATATATGTATATATAGCTTAGCCTGTTGAAATCCTATTTTTAAAATTTGGAAAATGGTGAGGATTTAAACAAAAATAAAAAAGCGAAATTTTACCAAGTAACAAAAAAAGTGCATATAAACAAGGCAATAACTGTATTCTGTGTTGTGTTACTTGTGAAGACTCGCGGGTTGAATTGCCTGTGCTTTGGTTCCCTAGGTGTACGGTGAACATTGAGGGGAAGATGTTTGCGCGTGCTACTGCCTCACAACAGAACTTGGCCAAAAACGCTGCCTCACACATCGCCTTGAAGACCCTACGCAAGAACAACTGGACCATTCAGGTGAGCGCTAGGGAAGCCGCTCGAGCAGCGCTGTCCCAATTAGAGATGCGGCAATACTCAATCCCATAGTCTCACAGTCACTGATGCAGCAGAAGTGATGGATTGGGCGGCCGGCACCGCATGCGATGTCTGAATCGGTAAAGTGCAGGCCTCCTGTGCTGGAGATTGGGTGTTCGATTCCCGGTTGAGTCAAACCAATGACATTCAAAATTGATTCTTGCCGCTTCCTAGCTCGGCATTATTACGATAGCGCAAGGACTGGTTATCTCAGTGTCAGGATAATGTGACTGAGTGGGATATCAGGTTATAGTGCTGGTGGTCTGGTCTCCCAGTGGGACAGCTTTATGAAGTCACCGCGAGTGCGCACTGTAACAAGTTGGTACCCGTCCTGGTATAACCTTGGATGTTGCCAGGACATAGAATTCCTACAACCAACCAACATGGGCCCACCCCAACTTTTCCCAATTCAAATATTGGCGCTAGTGTCGAGCCACTGGTCCTTTAGCCAGTGGCTCAGTACTTTTAACACTGGTCACCCAGCTGTCAACACCATTGTGATGTGCCATGTTAGTTTTTTGTTTAATGCATAAGCGATATGACATCCCTCCACATTAGATTAGATTAGATTAAAGTGTTTGAGCTGTATGCTCAGGTCAAGTCGAAGACACCACAATTAGGGCCAACTCACTACATGTGGTGAGGATGCTCTGTTCAGCTTTGTCGTTACCGATGTGTTCCCTGGACACGGATACCCAACAATGTGTTACTGTTACCCATCAAATGTTAAATCCTGTATGTTATGTCCCTTTCTTCCGACCTTAAAACCAGATGGGATGACCGAATGAGTTGAGCGTCAGTCTCCCGTTTTGGTAGATCGTGGTATTCAAACCCACAGGTTCGAACCCTGTTCAAGTCAAACCAATGACATAAAAATTGATACTTGTTGCTTCCTAGTCAGGCACTCGGCATTAACAGGATATGGTAAGGCCTGGGAAGGACTCAGTGTCAGGATAATGTCAGTGAGTGGAATATTGGGTCATGGTGTCGGCGGGCTGCTTTCCCAGTGGGGCAGCACTATAAAGTCACCATGAGTGCACACTGTCACAAATTGGTACCCGTCATGATATGACATCAGATGTTGCCAGAACAGAACTCTCCAACAACCAACCAAAATTAAATTTTAATTTGTTGTATTATGGGTACGATCATCATGAAGATGATGATGCTTATAGCGAATATGCAGGGAACTATGGTGATGGCTATCAGTATCAGGCAGTGGTAGCGCAGAAACGCCAAATTAAATTATCCATTTCTTCAGCCGAGGGACAATTATGGACCGTTGTCTTTTGCTGGAACCTTCAGCATGTTCGAACCTGGTGGACTCTGAACTATGCAACTTGAAAAAAAAAAGTAAAATTTAAAAAAAAATAAAGAAATATATTTCCAAACTGTACATACAGATCATCAAGCAGACGAAGCCACTGCCGGCGTCCGAGTCGCTGACGGACGCACTGGGCCGCGTCTCCTCCGCCGACGAACGGCCCGCGTTCGCTGAGCGGTTGCGCGCGCACATAGAAGAGCGTCTGGGCGCGCTGGACGACGCGACGCGCTGGTTGCCGCTGTCCACCGACCTGGGGCGCGAGGAGCGCGACGTTGTCTACGCCGTCGCCAAGGAAATGGAACTGCGCGTCGAGACCCGGCGGGCGGACGGCGGCCGAGGCCCCGCCGCTACCGGCGACGGTGTGTTCCTCGTAGTCAGCAAGAAGATGTCCTGTCGCCAGTTGTTTGACTACATCTGGGAGAAGGGCGGCGCTACGTGGCGCTACAAGCTGAGCCCGCCGTCACAGTTCAAGGTGCCCGCCGGGAAGGTAGAGGTGCCGCTGGGTAAGGGGGAGGGGGAGGAGGAGGAGGGGGGTGGAGTGGGGGGACAGGAGGGAGAAGGGGTTGGGGAAGGAGAGCAGGAGGATGAGAATACGTCCGTCGTAGTGGGTATGTGTTCGAAGGGGTGGGAAGGATGGATATGTCATGGGGGGGGGGGATGAAGCAGGATGGCGAAGGAGGAGATGGGGCAGGGGAGGGGGGGGAGAGCATGGGGGATGGAGAGGGAGGAGATGGGCATGGGGGAGGGGGAGGAGGAGATGGTCAGGTGGGATGGAGGAGGGTGGAGATGGTCATGGTCTTGGGAAGGGGGGAGAGCAGGAATGGAGGAGGAGAGGATGGGAGATGGTATGGGGGGAGAGAGCAGATGGAGAAGGATGGAGAATGGCATGGTGGAGATGGTCATGGGGAAGGGGGGGAGAGCAGGTGGATACAGGGTGGAGAATGGTCATGGGGAAGGAAGGGGGGAGCAGATGGAGGAGGATGGAGATGGTCATGGGGGAGGGGGAGAGCAGATGGAGGAGGATGGAGATTGGCAGGGGGAGGGGGGAGAGCAGATGGAGGAGGATGGAGATGGTCATGGGGGAGGGGAGGAGATGGAGGAGATGGAGAGGGAATGGGCGGGGGGAGAGCCAGGGAGAGGATGCAGATGGTCATGGGGGAGGGGGGAGAGCCGATGGGAGGAGGATGGGAGATGGGATGGGGCAGGGGGAGAGACGATGGAGGAGGATGGAGATGGGCATGGGGCAGGGGGGGAGAGCAGATGGAGGAGGTTGGAGATGGGCAGGGGGAGGGGGGGGGGGAGAGCGATGGAGGAGGATGGATGATGGATGGGGTAGGGGGGAGAGCAGATGGAGGGGGAGGAGATGGTCTGGGGAGGGGGAGAGCAGATGGAGGAGGAGGAGATGGGCAGGGGGGGGCGAGAGCAGATGGAGGAGGATGGAGATGGTCATGGGGGAAGGGGGAGAGAGCAGATGGAGAGGATGGAAAAACAAAATGGTCATGGGGAGAGGGGAAAGAGCAGATGGAGGAGATGGAGCATGGGCAGTGGGGAGGGGGGAAGAGAGCAGATGGAGGAGGATGGAGATGGTCATGGGGGAGGGGGAGAGCAGATGGAGGAGGATGGAGCGATGGTCATGGCGAGGGGGGAGCAGATGGAGGAGGATGGATGGAGGGGGGGGGGGAGAGAGGGGAGAGCAGATGAGCAGGGGGAGAGCAGATGGAGGGGAGGGGTCATGGGGGAGGGGGAGAGAGCAGATGGAGGGAGGATGGAGATGGTCATGGCGAGGGGGCAAAGCAGATGGAGGAGGATGGGTCATGGTCGGAGGGTGGGGAGGTTGGCGGAGGAGGAGAGATGGAGGGAAGGCACCCAAGAGCCCTCCACCATGGGCAGGGGAGGGGCGAGCGAGCAGGTGGAGGAGGATGGAGATGGTCATGGGGGAGGGGGTGAGAGCAGAGGTTGGAGGACGGATGGAGATGTCATGGGCTGAGGGGGGAGAGCAGATGGAGGAAGTGAAGGAGAGGTCATGGGGGGGGGGACTGAGCAGATGGAGGAGGATGGAGATGGGCAGGCGGAGGTGGGGACGATGAGCAGATGGAGGAGGATGGATAATTGGTCATGGGGAGGGGGGAGAGCAGATGGAGGAGGATGGAGATGGTCATGGAAGAGGTGGGTAGAGCAGATGGAGGAGGATGGAGATGGTCATGGGGAGGGGGAAGAAAGAGCAGATGGAGGAGGTATGGAGATGGCAGGGGGGAGGGGAAGAGGAAGAGGAAGAGCAGGTGGAGGAGGAAGAGAGCAGAGCAGGAGCAGGAGGAGGACTACAGTTAGTATGTGTTAAGGGGTGGGTGGCGATTGGGGACGGAGTAGAGCATGAGGGGGAGGGTTTAGAGAAGACTGGAGGATGGGCAAGAGGGGGAGGGGGGGTTTAGTAGACGCAGATGGAGGAGGGGTTTATGGAGAGCAGGAGGAGGGATTCGTAGTCGTAGTGGGTAGTGTAAGGGGTGGTGGGGATGTGAGAGAGGAGGTCGGGGGGGGTGGTGTGTCTGGGGGGGGGGGATAGCTATCGGGTGTGTATGTGTTGTGGGTGGGGTGGGGGGCGGGGGAAGTAGCTAGCTGTTGGGTTTGTGGGTAGGTCTGGATAGCTGCATTGTGGGAGATGGGTGTGCTGGATATGTGGTGGGTGGGTGGGGAGTGAGTGGGTGTGCTGGACTTGTGTTTGTGTCTGTGGGTAGAGTAACTGTTGGTTGGAGTGGGGAGGGGGTGTCCTGACTGTGTGTGTGGAGAGGGGGGTAACTGTTTGTGTGTGTGTGTTTGTGTGTGTGGAGTAACTATGTTGGTGAGGGTGGGGGGAGGAGTAGATCTGCTGGACATGTGTCTGGGGTAACTTGTGGAGGCGTGTATGCGTGGGAGGTGGGAGGGGTGCTGGATATGTGGGTGTGAGGTAACTTGTGGTTGAGGGGTATAGGTGTACTTAATATGTGTGTGTGGGGGTGGGGGGTGGGGGGGGGGTAGTTGGGAGTGGGTGTGTAGGGGAGGGGTGCTGCATATGTGAGTCCGGGACAGAGAGGCTAGGAATGAAGGGAATGAGTTAATGTTCTGTCCTGATTTTAATGTTCAAATTTGATTGTCATATATATAATAAAATATATATGTGTAATGCATAGATACACATACATACACACATACATACTTAGTACATACATGCATGCACACACATACATGCATACATACATACATACATACATACATACATACATACATACATACATACATACATACTTAGTACATATATGCATGCACACACATACATACATACATACATACATACATACATAAATACATACATACGTACGTACGTACATACATACATACATAAATACATACATACATACATACATACATACATACATACATACATACATACATACATACATACATACATACATGCATGCATACACGCATACACACATACACCATGCTGTATTCACCTATTGCATGTTATTCTTTCCCGGGTGGAGGGGTTGTTTGTTGTGGGTGGGGGTGGGGGTTCAGGGCATGTACTATTACGTAGATTCTCAGATATCTGTGATGCGCTGTCCCTGAATACGGTATGTGAATACTGTGCCTGAACTGGACCTGTCCTAAGCAAAATAGCACTGGTGAAAATTGTTGTCCTAAAAAAATGATGATGAGGAAGAGGATGGAGGATGTTTGCATTGAAAAAAAAAGTTAACAAAAGTCAGTATAACTTATTATGATAGGCAAATAAAACAATTTTAACAAAATAAAAACGTGGTCAGGGAAACCAGCAGCAGTACATAGATGGGGGAATGGGCACAGGTGAATAGAACAATAGAATTAAATACAGTAAAACCTCTCTAAGACAACCGACCATGGTACAAACTTTAAATGGTCCATTTAGGGCGTTGGGCGGTTTAGGGAGTTTTTCATTCGTTACAATGGTCTTGTATGGGCGATCATTTGGGAGCCAAATCGATATAGGGGAGTGGTCGATCTGTGGAGGTTGTCGTTTGAGTGGTTTTACTGTATATGAGTACATGGTGGTGCTGATGAGGAGGAGGAGTGCTGATGATGCCTGGTGAGGTGAACAAGTGGAGCCCATGGTTGTCGGGGCGCTGTCTAAGAAAGTTAGGTTCAGCTTGGTAGGATACAACTTGAGGGCGGAACTCAGCAGGATCAGAGCTACTCCGGCACCACTTTGCATTAATTCACTAAGATATGAACAATCATGCCCTCAACGAATGACAGGTAGTGTTTCACTCACCATGTTGGGTTGCTGTGTTGTCGAGGAACATAGGACATTGCCAGAAGTTCTATGGTTCTCCTTTCAACACTACTCCAATGCATAATTATTGTTTGTTGGATGGGGGTGGGGGGGGGCTATGTTGGATTATATTTTTGGTGCAGATACTAATAAAATCTTTTGTTTATGTACTTTGAACAGTTTCGTCAGTTTCAAACATTGCAAAACAAGTCGCCAACTTTCATCCCTTATAAACAAAGAACTGGTGTGCTTAAGAACAATTGTCGGAGTACAGTTCCGGTCCCGCTAGTCCATAGCTGTAAACCGTTAAGATGTCATTTGATGACGGTTGTTGTGTACTTCTCTATAGTGGTGGCTTTTAGTTGTTCTGCCTTTTATAAGAGAGAATAGGTCTAGCGCCACTTGTGTGCTGCTGTTATAGGGTTTCTCACAATTATCAACCTTCTGAATATAGACTTGAGTCTAGTTGTCCAGCCGACTATTCATTTGAATATTCATAGCAAAGAGTAATGTTATTATTCTAAACAAGCTTGTCACAATTATGCCAATGTGCTAATTATACTTGTGAGTTTAGTGGTCTGACCGACTATTCATTTGAATATTCATAGCAGAGCGTAATGTTATTCTGAACAAGCTTGTCACAATTATGCCAATGTGCTAATTATACTTGTGAGTTTAGTTGTCTGACCGACTATTCATTTGAATATTAACAGCAGAGAATAACGTTATTCTTAACAAGCTTGTCATAATTATGCCAATGTGCTAATTATAGGCACTTGAGTCTAGTTTTCTGGCCGACTATTCATTTGAATATTCATCCCAGCACATGGTGTCAATCATGACAAGCCTTGTCACAATTATGAACAGTGCTGTTATTC
Source organism: Branchipolynoe longqiensis (assembly GCA_030323885.1). Taxonomy (NCBI): domain Eukaryota; kingdom Metazoa; phylum Annelida; class Polychaeta; order Phyllodocida; family Polynoidae; genus Branchipolynoe; species Branchipolynoe longqiensis. Next base: position 178,494 of record JASIRB010000061.1, on the reverse strand, counting down.
CGTCTGAGTCTGTTATTCCGTCTGGCTACCATTTAGCATATTTCATACCGGTGCGTGACGTCATTCGCAACAAGCCCCATTAGGGGTCGTCCAAAGTTGTCAACATTTTCAAGGTAGTACAGAGAGTACTACTTTTCCAGACTTCCCACCCCCCACCCCCAAAAGTAGTACACATCAACATTTTTGATTCAAACCAATAACTTGAAAATTGACTGGTGTCACTCACTACCTATCCTGGTGGGGGGTAATGAAAATATAAATATGCCTCGAGCAGGATTCAAACCCACACATCTTGCTATTCCAGGGATAGTGTACTAACTATTACACTACCTAGGCACCCTGATGCAATCACCCTACACACACCTACCTCTCCATGTGACTCCTTGCTAGTGCATTCTACCACAGTGCAAACAAAAATTAAATTTTCTTCTTTTTTTTTAAATCGCCGAAAAACTTCATAATTTTTATTAAACGCTAAAAGTAGTACTTTACTGACACTCCCCCCCCCCCTCCCTCCCGCCCCCTTGTATGCTGTGTACGACCGTGAAAATGTTGACAACTTTGGACGACCCCTTAAGCTAAGATTCCTTACACGCGGTATGCGAATGCGGCAAAAAATCGGAAAGCATCTAAGTCAATGGGGGTGATTCCTTACATCCGAATATGAATGCGAATGCGGCAACTCGATCGGTCCCTGTAGCGATCGGTGTGGCATGCGGCACGTGGTATGCGAATAGAAACGTCAGTCGCACTTGTCCATTAGTTTTAGACGAGGAGAGGCGACTGAGCATTACGGAACGGTCACACAGAAGGGTGCAGAGTGGAAACATATGGTAGTGGTGGTGGTGGGGTTACGGGTTCATAAAAATACTACCATAGCCACAGAAATATGAATACTTATCTATAATTTGGTAATTATAAAGGTAGGAACCCCCATGTGACGTATCAAGAGGTACATAGATATAAATGGCATATTAGGCCATATACAGTGCAGTATGGAGTATACTTGTTTATTTTTATTTTTTAAATATAGCCAGTCGTGTGCTGCATGCCGCATACCACGTAAAAGGAATCCTCCCATTCGCATACCGCATACCGCGTAGAAGGAATCTTAGTTTTAGCTGAGTGAGGCTGGCCAATGCGCAGTGCTGAGAATAGCGAGTCTGTATAGACTTGACCGGTGAAATGTTCGAAACAAACATGGAGCCATGTAGTCTCGCTGTAAATAAGTTTGCTTGTTAGTTCTCCCAATAAACCGACTCGAGTGTAGAGCCTGTGATTCGCTATTCTTGTCCAAAGCACATTCAATGTTTCTCGATTGTTGACTTTTCAGTCATTTAAAAAAAAATTTAATTGTTTGTAAAGGTTTAGATAGTTCTCTAAATGACTTCATGTGTATGGAATATGAGCAATGCTGCCAACAGCAACTGTCTACTCAGCATGTGAGGGCAGTGACACATAGAACCACCAAGCATGGAAACCTACCCTCATTTCCATCTGCATCTCTACTTAAATTTTTTTTTAAGTTAGTGATTAATATTAAGCAAACTGCCAAGGAATCAGGATGTATATGACAACAATTGGTTGGTTTGAAAACCTGTTCTTATGTGACCTTATGGTGCTGTCACATTATGACGCTTCTCGCCAACACGCGTCGACGTATGTGATTTTTTGGTGGAACGTCGGGATACGTCGGGAAGCGTGATGCCCGCGTATTTGGTGACAGTCGACGAGGGTCAGCAGCGCGCGTCAGGGAATCGGCAAAGTTTTGTGCTTGCGCAAAACTTTCCACGTGCGACGATGCGCGGGTGCCAACGTTATGGCGACGTTAGGGGCGCCTCGAGATACGTTAGACGCGCTGGAATAACGTTATGCGAACGCTAGGCACACGCCGCGTGCATGTGAGGCTCGTTCCCACACGTTGTGGCAAACTGTTGTTTTGTTTGTTTGTTGTTTTACATCCTAGCAGCATCTAAGGTCATGCGCCAAACTTTTTTTGTTTTTTCCTCACGCGTCGATATACATTACCACAACGTCGGCCGCACGCTACCAACACGTTGCGCTGACGTCAAACTTTTTCCCACCACGCCGAAAAGTTTGTCGTTTCTCAACTTTTTTGCGTGTTGGCGGCGCGCCGGCGAGAAGCGTCGTAATGTGACAGCGCCATAAAATATTGCAAGAACATAAAACCCAAAATAGAAAGTGTTAGGTATGAGCGATACTGTAACCCCAACAAAGATAGTTGAAACCTACTTCCAGCAATCCTCCCCCCCCCCACTCCCCCCGTGATTCCCTGACAATGCTAATCCTGGTGGGGGGGGGGGGGGGGGATCCGCGTTTTCGCAGAAATCCGTCATCGGTGTAATAATCTCGCCTTGATTTCTGTGATTTTTGCCGGTGACCACTTTCATCACTGCTTGTTATGAGATTCGATAGATGGTGCTGTGGCGGGGGTCAGAATACGTCACTTCCGAGTTGGCCAGTTCACTGCTGGTTCTCACGTCAATGGCAACTACCACATTCCCCCCCCCCCCCCCCCCCCCCCCCCCCCCCCCCCCCACCCCCCCCCCCCCCCCCCCCCAACCCCCCCAACCCCCCAACCCCCCCCAACCCCGCGCCCTGGGAACTGTCCAAAGGATGGTTTGGTGCACATACTAATAATAATAAGTCTGTTGTTTATGCACTTTTAACAGTTTTGTCATTTTCAAACATTGCAAATCAACTACTATCGCTCATTATTAATTTGTTATTTTCAGTCATTGGATCCCTGCTATTTTCAGTTTTAATAGTAAAATATGCCCTATCTGAAGTCGCCATTACCAGTACTGTATTACTATTAGACCTCTAAGTATGTCATGCATGGCTACCACAATGCTTAAAGGAATTTGGTGGTTCTGATAGGTGTAATCACAGCTGAATACTTGTGCTTAGTGTAGTAATTATCCTCTTCTGAAACCATATGTCGCTGTTCGTGTCCAAAACACATCATCGTAGATATTGCTAGGATGTAAAACGCAAGAAAACACAAGATTTCACCTTCCATCCACCCGTTGCAGTGGGGAGGGACACATAAATGATGTATTCTCGCAGTATCCGCCTAACCACCCCTCCTCCATCCACTTGTTGCGCCCAGTGAATCTGGTTGGGCGACACGGAGAGGGACCCAGAAATGATGTATTCTTACAGTATCCCCCTAACCGCCCCTCCATCCAATCGTTAAGGAGCCCAGTGAATCTGGTTGGGCGACACGGAGAGGGACACATAAATGATGTATTCTCACAGTATCCCCTAACCGCCCCTCCATCCAATCGTTAAGGAGCCCAGTGAATCTGGTTGGGCGACACGGAGACGGACCCAGAAATGATGTATTCTTACAGTATCCCCTAACCGTCCCCCCATCCAATCGTTAAGGAGCCCAGTGAATCTGGTTGGGCGACACGGAGAGGGACCCAGAAATGATGTATTCTCACAGTATCCCCTAACCGTCCCCCCATCCACTCGTTAAGGAGCCCAGTGAATCTGGTTGGGTGACACGGAGAGGGACCCAGAAATGATGTATTCTCACAGTATCCCCTAACCGTCCCCCCATCCAATCGTTAAGGAGCCCAGTGAATCTGGTTGGGCGACACGGAGAGGGATGCAGAAATGATGTATTCTCACAGTATCCCCCCTACCTGCCCCTCCATCCAATCGTTAAGGAGCCCAGTGAATCTGGTGGGGCGACACGGAGAGGGACGCAGAAATGATGTATTCTCACAGTATCCCCTAACCGTCCCCCCATCCACTCGTTAAGGAGCCCAGTGAATCTGGTTGGGGCGACACGGAGAGGGACCCAGAAATGATGTATTCTCACAGTATCCCCTAACCGTCCCCCCATCCACTCGTTAAGGAGCCCAGTGAATCTGGTTGGGCGACACGGAGAGGGACGCAGAAATGATGTATTCTCACAGTATCCCCCCTAACTGCCCCTCCATCCACTCGTTAAGGAGCCCAGTGAATCTGGTTGGGGCGACACGGAGAGGGACCCAGAAATGATGTATTCTCACAGTATCCCCTAACCGTCCCCCCATCCACTCGTTAAGGAGCCCAGTGAATCTGGTTGGGCGACACGGAGAGGGACCCAGAAATGATGTATTCTCACAGTATCCCCTAACCGTCCCCCCATCCACTCGTGAAGCAGCCCAGTGAATCTGGTTGGGCGACACGGAGAGGGACCCAGAAATGATGTATTCTCACAGTATCCCCCCTAACCGTCCCCCCATCCACTCGTTAAGGAGCCCAGTGAATCTGGTTGGGCGACACGGAGAGGGACCCAGAAATGATGTATTCTCACCGTCCGCTGTGCTGTTTGTAGGGCCCTTTACCGAGAGTTATTGTAATGCTGTTTGTATATCCAAGTCTGGTTTTCTTTGCGTGTGTGTTTTTTAGTACAATTGATGTTAAGCAACTTGTCCTGCCTGTACAGAGGGACATGAAATGTTTTAAAATTAAAAGAGTACGATATTACCCGTCTTCAAAGGACAACTAGTCCAACATGGTCCTGTAATAGCAGGTGTCCTGTCATCGGAGGGACCATAGGCATCGTCCAGTGAGACAAAAACAGTTTGTACATTGAAAAAAAACTATCTGCACATGGCAAGGTTTCGCTGATGGCGTTGGTCGCTGGAGACAGGTACTACTGTATGTGATGGTTTTATCAAAGATTCTGCGATGCAGTAGTTAGTAGTAGAATCTTTGGTTTTATTTTCTCAAAGTGTCTGATAGTGTGCGACTTCGCGTATGGGAGTGTGGTGTGTCGCGAGAGATAACTGGAGATTAGGCTAAATAAAAAATATAAATTAGAGATCGTCCTTTTGAAATAAAAATCATTGTCGGGCGGGCCGGCGGTTTTTATTTATATATTTTTTACATAGACGTAATGCATAACCAGACACGATGTCCGAATGAGTTGAGCATCCGCCTCCCGTTCTGGTAGGTCTTGGAATTCAAACTCCTGGATTCGAAACCTGGCTGAGTCAAATCAATAACTTAAAAATGAATACAAAAGTTGAATTGCTGCTAGCCCGACACATTTTTAACAGTTTTTAATCACTTAGAAAAAAAATGCTTAAATCTGGGTCGGACGAATTTTCAGGCACGGGTGGGGACGATCACCAATTTAAACAATTTTATTTGGCCTAATGGCGCATTGGGATTATCACAGAGATGTGAGAGGTCACGAAGACGCCGGTGTTTTATGTGACCTTTGAGTCACAGTCCGATGAAAGCATCACCTTTTCAAAACCCAAACACTGACCTAGATTTGATCATACACATCTAACTTGGATACTGGTGCACTTATTAAGCATTTGTTGCTACATACAAGGGGATACTAAGTCAATTTAATAGAACACATTACTGCCCAACCCTGAATTAAAGGATGTCTCCTGAAAAGGTATCAAATTCGGAAAATTTACCAAAAGTTATGCACTTTCGCATATGTAAGTAAATAGTATGAAAAGGCCCACAGAAAAAAGGCCCTTATATTTGATTGTCTGAGATTTGTGCGAACCCTGTATCCAGGGTTGCCAACCCTTACCGTTTTGCTGTAAGCTGTGCGATATTTTATGTCCCATTATAACCTTACGCCGATCTTCCGGTTTTTCATTTTCCAATGTTGGCAACCCTGCAATACCATTAATATAGTAATATTATATCAATCTTATTATCAACCCATTTCAGTTGCGAGGACGTAAAACTCCAACAACCAACAAATAGTCTCATTTCCGGTTAATTTGAAATTCACAAGTAAATACTTTCATACTTTAAATAAAAGCATGGTGGAAGAATTTTCTGCATAGAGCTATGTTGCTATCGTCTCCATGGCTACAACCCTGACCTTAGAGACCGACTGAAATTGTGCTTGAATAAATGGATAACTTGTCAACAGGATGCCATCTTGTGTATGTTATTAAACTAAAGCTTGTTATATTTATTGACACCTCTAGAGCACATCGATTTTTTTTATTATCAGCTATTGGACATCAAACATATGGTCATTCTGACACATTTCTTTGTACAAAACCTGCTGCCGCCACATAGGCTACTCTTTCCGATAAGCAGCAAGAGGTCTTTTATATGCACTTTCCCACAGACAGACAGCACATACCACAGCCTTTGATGAACCAGTTGTGGGCCACTGGTTGGAACTGTGTCTAAATTATGCCACACTTGCGGATGAAAGGAACGGGCTACTTGTGTTTCTCTTTTCTGAAAGGCTTTCCTTCCCAGCTATATTGAGATCTAAAAAATATATATATAAAATAAATTTAAATAATGGCTGTATATAACAAGAAGTCATGTAGCAATATAAGAGGTGTTAATCTATTAGTTGTCAACATTCCAGTTCAGAAGCCTAAGTCTGGACAAGCTGAAGATGACTGTGGACAGATTAAACATATGAAATGTGTATGTGTGTGATGATGGTATCCCACTGTAACCCGCTCTATACGAATAAACCGTCTAAGCAACAAGATGTATTTGTTTTCTCTTCTATTTCCATCGGTATAGGACAATGCTTGGTATTGGTTTGTTCCTTCCGCCATGTTGATCGATGCACTGTATAGTAGAGATTAAAGTACGGTGACCCACGGGTTCGAACTCTGTTCGAGTCAAACCAATGACATAAAAATTTATACTTGTAACTTCCTGGCCAGGCGAACCGCATTATTAGGATAGGGCAAGGACTGGTTGGCTCAGTGTCAGGATAATGTGACTGAGTGGGATATCAGGTCGTGGTGCTGGCAGCCTGGTCTCCCAGTGGGGCAGTACTATAATGTCACCATGAGTGGGCACTGTCACAAGTTGGTATCCGTCCTGATATGACCTAAGCTGTTGCTAGGACATAAAACTCAAACAACCAACCAACTAAGCCAATTTATAAGAACATGTTACTTTACATGTATTCTACATTAATTTGGCATGTTTTCAATTAAAATATGTGCACAAAGTTAGCCAATTAAAATAAAAAGTTACCTTTAAACTAAAGTATATTATAATGATCAATATAATGCAGTTATCTAAGAAAATTGCAGTAACTCAAAACCATGGGACTATGCAACTTTAAATTATATTCGGATGAGAGTCGTTCCGATATCATCTGCAACTCATTACATTTTTAAAGGAAACATTTGTTTTTTACCCAAAGTTCATTTTCCATTTCTTTTATTATTGATTTCATTTATTATATACCACTTGTGAATTTACAATAGTTGTATGCACTTTTGGCATACATTTATGTGCTCTATTTCACCTGTTTGAAATGTAATTAATTTCATGTTAAAATTTAAATTAGTAAATGTAATTTTATTTGTGGAATAACATTTTGTTCTTGGGGCTGTTCAAGTCTAGTGTGAATACATCCTGGTGGCTTTATCTGAGTAAAATACCTTCTTTTCCAGACTGACCGCCCACCCCCCTGAATAAAAAACCATGAAGGTCAATGTCAAAGACCCTATAATACTAAGACAGCTCACTCCCTATCTCTCCCATGATAATGTAAATTTTGCAGTGCCATCCTGTGGTGGGTTTGATCAACCCGGCTGCTGGCTGGTGTTTCACATGTAAACACAGGCGTGAGGGTGAGTTTAAAATAAAAAAAGAGATTGCCTGTCATTTGGATTTGGCCGATGTTGCGCCTACTGCCTGGTCCCCACCTCCCTCTGTCCCGCCCTCCCTCATTCCCCAGAGCTCTCCCCCCCCCCCACCCCCTCCCTCCTGCCCTCCGCTCACTACAACCCTCCCTCCGTCCCACCCTCCCCCAGCCTCACAGCCCTTCCCATCCCCTTCCCCCTCCCATCCCCACCCTTCCCTCTCCATATCTCCCTCCTCATCCACCTGACCCAGCGCTGTCACACCACACCTCCCTCCCCTCCCCCATCCTCTCCGCCTCCTTTCCCCACCCCCACTCCCCTCCACTCCTCACCTATCCTCACCCCCTCGACACATCTCCCTCCCCCTTCCTTTCCTTTCCCTCTCCGCTCCCCCTTCCTCCCCCACACTCCCCCTTCCTGCCTCTCCCCCTTCCCCTCCTCAGTCGGCGCTCTCACACCACACCTCATGACCCCCTCCCTGATGTAGGTGTGGGGGGGGGGGGGTGATGGGAGGTCCCCACTGGTTGCGTGTTGCTACTGCCCTGGTCGAGTCTAACCAATGACTTAAAAATTAATACTTTTCGATTCCTAGCCTGGTGCTTGGCATTATTAGGATAGGACAAGGACTGGTTGGCTCAGTGTCAGATAATATATCAGGTCATGGTGCTGGTGGCCTGGTCTTCCAGTGGGGCAGCACTATAAAGTCACCATGAGTGCGTGCTGTCACAAGTCGGTACCTGTCCTGATATGACCTTAGATGTTGCTAGGATGTAAAACAACAAACAAACAACTCCTATAGAACTCCCCACCGCTACCTCGACCCTGCCCCTCCACCCCACCCACCCCCATCAGCATACACACATTCTGTGTGGTGGGGGTTGACTGTGTGGTTGAGGTGTAGGTGGGTATGGTGGGGTTGTAGGTGTGTGTGGTGGGTGTGTTGTGCGTGTGGTGGAGGTGTATGTGATTTGTGGTGGAGTTGTAGGGGTCTTGCAGAATTGCATCTCACAATTTTGTGCATCCCTAAGCCCCTACCACACACGTACACCCTCACCAGAGCCCTAAATCTTCACACCACATCCCTGTACCCCCATCACACCACGTCCTGATATCACCATAGATGTTGCGAGGATGTAATACATCCAACAAACAAATCCAACCCACCACACCCCCCACCACACACCTACACTCCCACGACACACACACCACACCTACACCACCACCACACACCTACACCCTCACCACACACACCTACACCCCCCATGGCACACAGCACACACTTACACCCCCAGCACACACACCCAGCACAGGCCTACACTGCCAACACACATACCTACACCCCCACCACATCCATAAAACCCCACCATATCCATAAACCGCCACCACTCACCTACCAAACGACAGCAGGGTTTCTTCTGACACTCCAACACTATCAAAATGATCAAACCCACCACCAGGGGCCGTATTCATGAGCTCGGGGTAGGGCTCTAACCGTAGGGTAGGTATCCCCCCCGGCTAATGGTGGAAAATCCGTATTCATGAGCTTGGGGTAGCGCTACCCTGGGGCTCTAACCGGGGGGTACCCTACCCCAATTTCAACTCAGGGGTAAGCCACTATCCCGAGGGGATAGTGAGCATGTGTGGCTCTGAATCTATTCAATGCGATCATATTTGATAGATTTAAATACGCAATAAGTGAAATTTATTCAAATTAACCCTAAATCCGAAGCGATATTAATGCTGCCGCCGCATTGGCGGCATTATGCATATTGTCGAATCGACGAATGTAAAGTAAACAAATCGCCGCCGCCGCAGCGATGTCGATATCCATACCATCAAAGTCAAGTCAAAATGGCCGCCGAATCGGCGTGAATTTCTTACGCCCTAATCTATTAAATGCAGTCATATTTAACAGAATTACATATGCAATAAGTGAAATCTTATCAATTTAACCCTAAATACGAAGCGAATTTCACGCTGATGGTGCAAAGGCGGCGATATTAATATTTTCGAATCGACGAATGTAAGCAAAGCGAACGGGTAGCTATCCGCACCGGCTAGAACATTGGTGAATACCGATTGACCTACTTATCCGCCACCGTTAAACCGCGGGATAGCTACCCAACGGATAAGCCTACCCTCCGGATAAGCGTACCCCGAGCTCATGAATACGGGCCCTGGTGTGCTGGCTGTTCTCTTGATTACACAGTACAGGCTGAGTGACCTGTCTTACTCTTAGTGTTATAGGGTCTTTGTTTGAGCGCCTGCTTCCAGTGTGGAGGTCATGGGGTGCAAGGTACAAAGCAATGACTTAACAATTTATTAGTTTCGCTACCGAGCATGGCACTCGGCATAACTAGCATGATGGCAAAGAGCGGTATATTGAGAAAGACTAATGACAACGATAATGATTTTATTTTGGGGACCAGTAGTCTGAATTCGAAATGTCTCCTGCTTGATCAACAAATTAACAGAGAAAAAAAATTAAAAGCCAATCAACGGCATAAAACAAAATTGTTAAAAAAAAGGAAAGTAGCTCATTTCTATTATGGTTCGCTCGTGGCACCTCGGGTTTTTTATGCTTATTTATAGTATAGTTATACGAGTCTTACCTGGGTATAGATGATGGATAACTGTTGTTTTCCCGAGGTATAAGCCTCGGGTAGACGTGGGCTAGGGAGAAGGAAGCACATCCGGGTCCAGCAATCTTTACCTACTTATTCAGGATAAAAATGATCTTTCAATACAATGGATACTATGATTTTCCCGTAATGGTACCAACAATGGATACTATGATTTTTCCCGGGTAATGGTACCACATACGGAATAGACGTGGTTGGGTGCGGTGGTGGGTGGGCCCTAGCCCACGTCTACCCGAGGCTTATACCTCGGGAAAACAACAGTTATCCATCATCTATACCCAGGTAAGACTCAAATAACTATACTATTTTACCTCGGTATACAGCCTCAGGCTAGCCTCAGGCTAGGGAGACTTTTACATAATTCATTTTTATCCTTAATATCATTCATTTTATTTTACATGTTTTTGTGTCATTTATATTAGTAATTGTCATCATTCAAGTTTTCTGTCACTCACCTTTGCTTGTTAGTTGGTGTGCAGGAGTTTTGCTAGGCCGAGTAGGCTTTTCTAGTCGTTTGTTGTAATGTTTTGCAAACGACTTAGCCGTCTTCCAGCCTGCATGCGCTAGTATTCTTTTTACAGAAATGCCGAGCAACCGTGCCTTGGAAACCATGGCACCTCTGGTTGAGTGGGAAGAGTATTTGCCCGTATCCATTCCAGCCAATTTCAACACCGTGATTGTCCATCTGGCAAGGGTGTCTCTTGAAATTGCATTATGTGGCTTTATGAAGCTCACTAATAGTTGTTGTGATGCACGTAAATCCTTTGTCTTGGATATATAAGCCCTTATGGCTGGCACAACACATAATTTACGATCATTTGGGAAGTAGTCTAAGTGAACCGTAGATAAAGGGTCACCTAGCGTGTTCGATTTGAGCAATTGTGCTAAATCGAACGTAGCTTGTTTCTTGTCTATTTCTAATCCAGTTAAGGATAAAGCTCTATCGTTCTGTCCTCTGTGTCCGTTTAATAATAGGTAACATGACCGCGACCTTTAAAAACCTAATTTGTTTTTCATATTAACACACGAGTTGTGAGGCCAGCCTGAAACAACTTAATTACTATAGAAACATCCCAAACGCGACTATACTTTGGTTTTGGAGGATTCCTTTGATAAATTGACCGAAGTAGATAATGAAGGACATAATGTTTACCAACTGTTTCGCCGTCAATTCTAGGTAATATAATTGATAACGCGCATCTTGCCGCATTGACCGCCCCAAACCCTAGTCCCTCATCCTCTAGGGAACGAAGAAAACGGGCTACTTGTGCAATTGTTGGATTTGTTGGCTTTACTTTCATTAGCAAACAATGTACACCCCATTTCTTTAAATAAGTTGTGTACATTTTGACAGTTCCTGGCCTCCATGCATTGGCTACTATCCTGTCTTCAGTAATTTTGTCCAACCCAAATTGCTGCAGCTGTTTCCTTAGAAAAGGAATGCCAATAGGGGTGTCGCCGTGAACCACTAGCGGTCCGTGGTACGTTAGGTTCCTGGCTTTTCTTGGGAATCGTATATGTTCTTTTGCCAGTTGTGAAACTGCTGGCAGCCAAGGTTGCGTGTCCCAATCGGGCACAATCAGTATGGCGTGTGTCCCCTCCATGCTGATCTTTCTCACCACTCGGCTGATAATGCTAAACGGTGGGAAAATAAAGAAATAATTATTTGCCCAGGTAATAGCAAATGCATCAACTTTCCAAGGCTCCGGTTCGGGATGCCAAGAAACATAACAGGGCAACTTGTTAATGTTTCGTGATGCAAACAAGTCAACTTTAGGTGTACCCCATTTTGCACAAATGAAGTTAAACAAAGGTGTAGAGAGGGACCATTCTAAATGGTCATGGAATTTTCTACTCTTATGGTCTGCAAGTGTATTTTGTGACCCTGGGATATGCGCTACAGTCAGCCAGACTTGTTGAGCCTGTGCCCAGTTCCAAATCAGTTTAGATAACTGATTGCAAGGCTTTGATTTGGTTCCACCCATGTTACGGATATATGCCATAGCAGTAGTGTTATCAGTTAGTATTCTAACTTGTGATTTAGTTAGCTTTACTAAGCTACGTAGGCCCAGATAAATAGCACGCAATTCTAGCGCATTAATCTGGTCTGACCTTTCATCTTCTAGCCATCTACCACCTGTTGCCACCCCATCTCGATGGGCTCCCCAACCTTCTAGCGAAGCGTCAGTGGTAATTACTGTATTTGGTTCCGCCATGCGGATAGGATTTGGTGAGTTTGCTATATGTTGCATCCACCATCGAACATCCTGTAACCCTTCTTCAGAAATAAACATCTTTCGTTCAAAATTGCCTTTAGTTTGTGCTAGCGCTAAATTTTTATCTATTTCTAAAGATTTAATATAGGCTTTCCCGTATAGAATAGCGGGTGCATAAGATATCATTATCCCGATAAGGACTGCGACCTGTCTAATCTTAGGTTTCGGTAACTTAAGAAGCTGGGTCGCTGTGGTCATAAACTTAGTTATTTTCTGTTCCGTTATCGACACTGTGAGGGACCGTGTATCAAGGATAAACCCTAAACATTTTAGTTGTTTTGTTGGTTTAAGCACTGACTTATGTGGATGTACATAAAACCCCAATTTTGTGAGTAATGCACATAAATCCAGAACTGCGTTTACACAATCAATTTGTGTTGACGCCATTATGAAGGAATCATCTATGTACGGGAACATTATATGACCATTCCGCGCCATAACTGAGAAAACAGGCTTTAGTAGTTTAGTGAACAAACGAGGGGCACAAGCTAAGTCATTCGGCATGCAGGTAAACTCATAGAGTTGGTCATTCCAAAGAAAGCGGAGAAATTTCTGGTGTTGTTCCGCTATGGGAACCGTGTAGTATGCATCTTGTAAGTCAACACTAGCCATCCACGCATCTCGTGTAATCAGATCTCGTGCCGTATCTAGCGAGAACATTTTAAAATGTCTATATTCGATCATTTTATTAAGGGTCGTTAAATCCAGGATCATTCGAACGTCCCCGTTAGGTTTCGGTCTCGAGAAAATGTTTGAAATAGACTCTCCTGGGCAGTGTGTCACTTTCTGTATAATTCCTTTGTCAAAGAATTTTTGTACCTGTTCAGTTAGTGCCTCTCGTTCAATTTGTTCAATTTTATAGGGAATAAAGGAACTCTCCCTTGTACCAGAATTTGTATGAAGGGAATTTGAACACCTTTAACTATATTTAAAATATCTTGGTCATTGGTAATTTTGTTCCATTCAGAAATATGATTATTAATATTGCCAGCCACAAAGTTGCTTACAGTTTGTGTGGTTTTAGAGGCTGCGGGGACTTGTAAAGTCTGTGTTTGGACCTCTACTTGGACCCGTCCCTGTGGAAGGGTCTCGGGGAGTTGAAGCCTCGGCCCAGTGGCCGTGCGCTGTTGTCGGTCCAACCTGGGCGGGCGCCCCGGCCCCAGAAAGACTGACCGAAGGTTGAACCCGGTCTGGCTCCCCTGCCGAACCGTCGTGGGCGAAAATCCCCTCGTGACCTTTTGAAGCGTGGGGCTCCCGGCTTCTTCTTCCCGTCCATGTTTTTGCCACTCTTGGCTGCAGTTTCTACTTCTTTATAGAGGTATTGTAGTTGACCCCCGAACATTTTCGTTTTATCCAAAGGTTTCCCTTTGATCGGCTCTGGGGCCAGAAAGAGCGTATACTCTTTCCCATCATTGTCCGTGACCTTCTTTGAGCGGGCCACCTCTTTGCCGGCTTCTGTGCAAACCGACTTGAAGACATTCTCATATCTTCTGTACGACAGGTAATTACCTGCCGCCGTTAGCATTGCGATGCCTTTGTCCATGGTTTTAGCCAAGGAGGAGAACTTGTTTTCTCGTTGCATCCTATTTGCCACCGGGGTGATGGCCGTCAGGGTACCGAGCACCGCCTTATGCACAATGTGCAACACGCTCTCAAATTTCTTACGGTCTTCCGTCATGTTGACATCTCTGTCCATCTCTTTAATGATGGAGTTGGGGACACCTTTAATGCCCGTCAATTCATCTCCTAGCTTGGAGATGATTTCCGCCGGTTTAAACGTGCGGAAATGACCATTGATGGTTTCGCGCATAAGCGTGGTAGTTTTCACCCGCTTAGCTTTCGGCTTCTCCACCTTTTTTGACACTTTGCCACCAATGGCAGCATAGACACCCTCATATTGTGTGTCTGATTCTGATTCCGTTGAAGTGGAATCCGGGGAGGAATCGGATGAAGAAGAAGCTTTCTTCTTCTTCTTTTTCTTGGACTTGGGCTTCCGCTTTTTGCGAAGCCCGGTCTTATTTCGTTCCTTGGTGAACTAGTCACCCGAAGAAGTGACCTGCTTCTTCTTCTTGCTCCGTTTAGGAGGAGGAGGAGGAGGAGCCCTAGGCTCCATCGCTGAGTCTGTCTCTGAGAAATCTTCCCAGTCCGACTCGTCGTGGAACACCGGCAATGGCCGTTTACGAGACAGTGGTGGTTTGAGAGACAGGATATGGCTCTCCATAGCCGCCCAGCGTGTCTCCCAATCTGGAACTGTGGGGCCCTCAGGCGCTGTCTCTTCTTCCGCCTCGGAGAGGATATGCGCCCCGCGCTGTGGTGAAGGCATGGCCGACAACACCGGTGAGGAGTCGTACTCCTCGTCCGAGCCTCTCGGAGCGCGTCCCTCGGCTGCTGCTGCAATGCGCTTACTCCGCTTCGTGGCCATCGGGATCTGAAACAAATGAATGGTCAGTCCCGGCATTCCTAAATGTCACAATCTTGTTATTTAAAACTTAATTGGACATCTAGTGGTGTTAGAGAACGTGTTTATACCGTTCTAACACAGGCGTAATAAGCTAAATTTGTGCGTGGTTTGTGGGTCAAGCCCAAATCTTACGCGGGGTCGGGACCAGTGTATCGGCTCGCCCATCCCTCTGTTCCGCACACTTCTCCCCCCTGCGACTATTGCGCCAGAGGTCGGAGAAAATGCTACGAAACTCGGAGAAATGCCTGAAAAGGTTTGTGGGGAGTCTATAAAAGAAACCCAGGAGCATCTCCAACAACACTCTCTCTTAGAGTCCGAGAGAATTTCCACAGGAGATGAGGCAGAGCCCACATCTCTACCCATGGTCACACGGGTGTTGATAGAACCGCTAAGAATCGGTTTCGTTCCTTCGAGAAGGAATCTAGAGCGTTCTATCCTTGGTTTTTTATAACCGAATAAACTAGTCCAAAAAGGACCAAAGAAAGTTCTGAACTTTCCATAATGATGCTATAATGCATCATAATTAAGCTAACCACAGTGTTTATTATACTTACTGCGTATTTGCTTGTGTGTAGACTAAATTTGTGGGAGCAACTCAACGAAACGTAATCCAATCGGGAGTTGTTTATGCTAATTGCTGGACCCGGATGTGCTTCCTTCTCCCTAGCCTGAGGCTAGCCTGAGGCTGTATACCGGGGTAAAATATTAATATAGCTTAACATTTAATTGTCTAAATAATTGCTTCCCATCACGATCGATGATTTATTTCTTAATTTCAAAGTAGACAGAACATACTTTAATCTAGAACGGATGCAACAAAACAGGTGCGTATACTTTTGTTTGTTTGATTTTGACCTAGTAAATGGATACACCTTTCTAGACAGTCTAGGCATGCGCACACCTGATGGCTATGCGTCAGAGGAGGAATCCATTGCATTGTCACCAATTTTAATTACAAAAGTGCGTCTAAAAAAAGTTTAACGATGCCTGTAGAGGACATAGCTACTCTTTCCGATAAGCAGCAAGAGGTCTTTTATATGCACTTTCCCCACAAACAGGACTGCACTTACCACAGCCTTTTATGAGAAAAGTGTCTAATTCTATCGTCACCTTTTAACCTATCGATCACAGATCTAACTCAAATATTCCAGAAAGTTTAAGACGAAAGCTACCTTATTCATAAAAGATTTTGAAGTGCATCACACAATAATTGCTGCATCCACGGGCACAAGATGGGTTGCCCACTAATTAATTACTCACTACTTCAAGTGCAAGACATTTTTCGATAATTTCCAGCCAAATGAAACCAAATAGTATACTTGTAACTGCCTTGCCTAATTTGTTACTGTATATACCAGGATGGAACAATAGTTGCTTGGCTCGTTCAGGATATAGTGGGATATCAGGTTATGGTTCCATTGATGTGGCAGCACTATAAAGCGAACGTATGCGCACGGCATATATATATTATATGGCAGCACTATAAAGTCACCATGTGTGTGCACTGTCATTAGTTAGTATGCCTATTTGTTGTGATGCAGCACTATAAAGCCATAATGAGTGCACACTGTTTTTAGTTGGTAGCTCTGCATGCAGTGTGGCAGCACTATAAAGCCCCATTGAGTGTGCAGTATTCTTTCCTGTTCTGAAATGTTTTCAGATGTCGGTAGGAAAGGAAGCCGCAATCGATCAAAGACATGGGGACTGGTTGGCTCAGTGTCTGGATAATATGTGACTGAGTGGGATATCAGGTCATGGTACTGGCAGCCTGGGGGTGTCCCAGTGGTGCAGCATTATAAAGTCGCCAACCAACAACCAACCAACCTAGTATGTACTATTGGGACCTGGGGTGTGAATCCCTGTGTGCTGGGGCCTTCAGTGGTCTCCAACAGAGGAAGCTAACTGATTGGGGACCACTGAGGGCGTAATCGATTAATCAACTCAGGTCACCCGGGCCACTTTTTGGCCATGCGCACATCCTACAGACTCGGGTTGAATATTTGAATACGCTTCACCACGCTCGGGGTGAAAAAAATGGTGGCTTAACCCAAAACCTTTTTTTTTTTTTTTTAATAACTGATACAACTACAACAAAATAGGATTTAAAGTATTTTATGATGGCATCGTTTAGTTATATTTCGGCAATATAGAGCCAGACACCCGGCCCCTCCCCTCCCATAAGGTGTGCGTTTGTGGTGCAGGGTCAGCAGATCAATTTCACATGGGCCGTAATCGATTAACACGACCCGGGCGACTATGGTCATCCGAGTCGTCAGAATTTCAAATCGAACACCGCGAGTGGAGTTGACAAATACATGTGCCATGTGCAAAACGATCCGACCCCAATAACCCACCTCTTGGCTGGGGTTGGCTACGAGCGATGACGTCACATTTGCGTTTGTACCGTCCTGCAGGATAACAGCTACCAATACCAGTCATACATGTTTAAAAAAAAGAATAACCTAGATTAATGAAATGGAAATATAGCTAAACTAGGCCATCATAAAATACTTTAAATCCTATTTTGCTGTAGTTTTATTGGTTATTAAACAACAAAAAAGGTTTGGGATTAAGCCATCGTTTTTTCCACCCCGAGCATGGAGAAGCATATTCGATTATTCGACCCGAGGATGTGCGCATGCGCCAAAAAGTGGCTCGGGTCACCCGAGTTGATTAATCGATTACACCCAGGGTGGTCGTTGAAAATGCGCTATAAGTATAACTACCCACAAGCACTTGTTGAATGTTGGCCCTTCCGTGATATCACAGGACATGGTGATATGATCACAGGCCAGCTTAAAGATAAAGGGTGGTTGTTGGAGTTTTACATCCTGGCAACATCTAAGCTCATATCAGGACAGGTGCCGACTTGTGACAGTGTGCACTCATGGCGACTTTATAGTACTTCCCCAAATTATTTTTAGCAAGCACACCAACGCTCTGTCACCATAGGCTTCAGTAGAAACAGGTTCTATTAAATTGACTTATTAAGGCATTTGTTGAACCGGTATCGAAGTTAAATATGTAGAATAAATTCTAGGTGAGTCTATTGGTTTTGGAAATTTTATGTTTTCATCGGACTAAGCAGCTTTATCGATGGAAGCTAGTTTGTACAAAGCGCACTTTCGTAGCCGGTTACGATGACGCCTCGATGCGCGCCTCCTCTGGCTGTTTGTGTAATCGCACACAAGTCGAGCATGGCCACAGGATGTATAGCCTCGATGTGTGACTTGCAAGCATTAATAGTGTAAGGTTGCTGGAATAGTTTAATCGTTAAGGCGTCGATCCTCATGCTGAGCGTTGAAGGCTCCAATGAACCCAGACTTGGTCCGATTAATGTGGTTGACTCGCCTACTATGCACATGACGCCAATGGCTTTGAGTTTTTGCCACTTTTCTAAGATAAATATATTAAGTTGATTGCCATAATCTACCTTACTTCAGTTTGAAGTAACTTTTATTTTAAATGGCTAACTTTTGGAGATACATTATTTGAATTGCAAACAGGTTGTGGTTAATTAGTGATGAACTCCATGACCGATTGTTCACAACATACTCCACTCCATAAGGGTAAATCAACAAATCACGATCAAGTCATTCTCAAAATATCAGTTAAGCATAAGATGATCATATATGAGATCAGCTGCCAAAGCTCTAACACGACAGGCTTCTACAGTACAACTTCTATTAAATTGCCTCAGTATTCCCTTCTGTGTGGTGATGAATGTTTAATAAGTGCACCAGTGTCTAAGTTAGATATGTAGAATCAAATCTAGATAATTGTTTCGGTTTAAAAAATTGTCATCGGACTATGCAGCCGGGTACTAAACTGTTGGCCTTAAAGTAGCATAGTCCGATTAAAGGATAACATTTTTAAATCCAAATAAGTTACCTAGATTTGATCCTATATATTCAACTTAGTGACTGGTGTACTTATTAAGCACGTGTTTCCACATAGAAAAGCAATACGCCAATTTAATACAACCTGTTGCTGCTGAAGCCGATGGTGTCAGAGTTTTGAAAGGCTTGCCGAAATTAATTTAGCATGTTTTTTTTTTATACTTCAAATATCTCCAAATATAGCTATTTAAGATAAAGGTGACTTCAAACTAAAGTAAAATACATAGCGATCAATCTAAGGTTGATTAATGTGGTTGAAACAGGAGTTAAGAAAATTGCCGAAACTAAAAACTAAAATAGAAGCTATGCAACGTTAACTGAAGATAAACCATTCGTTTTTTTACGTACAAGTAGTTGTAATTAATGCACTTAACGGAACAGCACTGTTGCTACGCATTATTGGGCTTTTGTAAACCTATTTGTTTGAGATATGTCACAGATGGCTATTATTAAATATTTCTTGACTGGACAGGATGACCAAGTCGGTAATAACACTGGTTGACCTCCGGTGAGTGGAAGGTCATGGGTTCGAACCACGACCTAGTTAAAACAATAATGCACAAAGATTGATGCTTGTCGCTACCAAGCCTGTTGCAACTTCTCCTACCTCCCTAGCTACGACCCGATCAGACGGGATGGCCGAATGAGTTGAGCGTCCGTCTCCTGTTTTGGGAGATTGGGGGATCCAAACCCATGGGTTTGTGGGTCAAACCCTGGTCGAGTCAAACCGATGACTTAACAATTTATACTTGTCGCCTCATAGCCAGGCGCCATGCATTATTAGGATAGGGCGAGGACTGGTTGGCTCAGTGTCAGGATAATGTGACTGAGTGGGATATCATGTCATGGTGCTGGTAGCCTGGTCTCCCAGTATGGCAGCACTATTCAGTCACAAGTCGGTACCTGTCCTGATATGATTTTAGATATTGCTAGGATGTAACATAACAAACAAAAACAAACAAAAAGCTACGGCCCTGAGCGTCATCTCGGTAATGTAGCAGTCACACTACGACGACAAGGGGGTGACGACAGCCCGGCGACTGGGATTTTGTGAAATCCCGACGACATATGCAAATTCGGGCTAAGTTGCACGACAATCGGACAACATCGGGACGACAAACGGGACGACAGCGGGACGACAGTGTATGTGTCTGTGTGTGTGTGACTGTGTCTGTGTGTGTCTCTCTATGTGTGTGTCTGTGTCTCTGTGTGTGTCTGTGTGTGTGCGACTCTGTGTCTCTGTGTGTGTCTCTGTGTGTGTCTCTCTGTGTGTCTGTGTGTGTGTCTGTGTCTCTGTGTGTGTTTGTGTCTCTGTGTGTGTATGTGTGTGTGTCTCTGTGTGTGTCTCTGTGTCTATGTGGGTCTATGTGTGTATATGTGTGTGTGTGTTTGTGTCTCTGTATGTATGTGTCTGTGTGTGTCTGTGTCTCTCTGTGTCTGTGTGTGTGTGTTTGTCTGTGTCTCTGTGTGTGTGTCTGTGTGTGTCTGTGTCTATGTGTGTATATGTGTGTGTCTATGTGTGTCTGTATATGTGTGTGTGTGTCTGTGTGTGTGTGTCTGTGTCTCTGTGTGTGCCTCACTCTCAGTCTGACTCTCACTCTCACTCTGACTCTCAGTCTGACTCTCACTCTCAGTCTGACTCTGACTTTCACTCTCACTCTCAGTCTGACTCTCACTATCACTCTCAGTCTGACTCTGACTCTCAGTCTGACTCTCAGTCTGACTCTGACTCTCAGTCTGACTCTGACTTTCACTCTCACTCTCAGTCTGACTCTCACTCTCAGTCTGACTCTCACTCTGACTCTCACTCTGACTCTCAGTCTCACTCTCAGTCTGACTCTCACTCTCAGAGACACAGAGACACACAGAAACACAGAGACACACACAGACACACAGAGACACACACAGAGACACAGACACACACATAGAGACACACAGAGACAGATTCACACACAGAGACACACACACAGAAACACACAGACACACACACACAGACACAGACATACACACAGACACAGACACACACAGACACATACACACACAGACACATACACACACAGACACATACACACACAGACACACATACACACAGAGACACACAGATAGACACACATATACCCACATAGATACACAGACACACAGAGACACACATATACACACACACAGACACACACATAGACACAGACACACACATACACACATACACACACAGACACACACACAGACACACACACATACACACATAGACACAGACACACACATAGACACACACATAGACACACAGAGACACACAGAGACACATACATGGAGAGAGAAGCAACTACAGCTTAACGACAAGACGACAGTGCCGCGACAGTGCCGCGACAGTGCAGCAACCTCGGCTGTCGTCGGCTGTCGTAGAAGTTTTTCAACATGTCCAAAATCCCCACGACAACCCGGCGACAGTCCAGAAAAGTGGAGAAACTGGAGGTGTCGCGCAGGTGTCGCGGCGACACCTGCATGACACCTGCGCGACACCTGTGCGACACCTGCGTGACACCGGAAGTCGCTGTCGCAGAGCTGTCGTCGCCGCTTGTCGTCGTAGTGTGACTGCTACATTAACGCTGTGCATTGCGGTAACTCCGCACTCACTATAGCCGTGTGTGTGTGTGTGTGTGTGTGTGTGTGTGTGTGTGTGTGTGTGTGTGTCTGTCTGAAAGAGAGGGAGGAGGGAGAGAGAGAGAGGGTGGGGGGGGGGGGGAGAGGGAGACAGAGAGGGCGGGTGACTGCACCGGGTTATAAATCACCCACCCGTAGCAGTCATTGACACTACACTAATTCATCTTGTATCAACATCGATAGGAACGCAGGCTTCACGTGCGGAAGAAGGTCGATCGAGTCAAACCAATGACGTACAAAAGTTATTCTTGTCACCACCTAGCCTGACACTTGGGATTAATAGGATAGGGCAAGGGCTGGTTAGCTCAGTATTAGGATAATATAATGTCACTGAGTAGGATATCGGGTCATGATGCTGGTGACCTGGTCTCCCAGTGGGGAAGCACTATTAAGTTGCCAGCACTGTCACAGCGACACAGGTTGATGTCAGAACACAAAACACTAACAAACAAACAATTCCCCTAACCCCCACCGCGATGCGTGGAGAGATAGATACTGGGTTGTTTGTAACCTTACGACGGTTAGCGGTTGCAGAACTGCAACATTATAGAGAGGCTCCGATAAATCGGCCTAATCTTTGGTTGAAGAATAATCTTCTGGTGGGGCAGTTGTAGAAGCTGGGGGATGTCTTTACAACGATTAAACGACGAGTCGTTGGGGAGGTCCAGAATCTCCGGTCCGGCGGTAGCGCAGCACTTGTATCCAGCAGACAGCAGCAAGGGTTTCCGAGGAAGGGTGGGTAAAGATGGGTCCAGCGGCTCCAGCAACGAGAAGAAAGCGAGAGAAACCTAAAGGTAAAGGGCCCCCACCCAAGCACACAACTCCCTTGGTCAGGGGGAGAAGTATGCCTGGGATGAAAAAAAAAGGGTAGAGTCTAGGAAAGAGAAATGAGGAGAGTTAAGTCAAAGGACCGTGTCTATTTGCTCGATGGCGACCATCCAGCGAGCCAAAGACACAGACAGAGTAAGGGTAGAAAGTGAAATGCTGCTGGGCTCCCCCTCCTTGAACTCTTTTCAGACATATCAAGGAGGAAGGAGCAAGGCCAGCGGAGAGGAGATAGAGAGAGGTGTGGACAAAGTGCGGTCCGGATAGCAAGTGTGCGATGCGTGGAATCTGTAAGACGACAGACATACCACAGGCACCACATGCCTAAGTGGTGTCCCACTTTAGGCCTACTGCTGTACCAATGCAGCATATTCCTAGTATCAAATATGCTTGTTTTTTGTTGTTGCTTTGTTTGTGGTATTTGTTGTGAGTTTTGTAAATCACACTAAGATGTCTATATCCATACATAACAATTGATGACCAGACAGGATGGCCGAATGAATTGAGCGTCTGTCTCCTGTTTTGGAAGATAGGGGGTTCAAACCCATGAGTTTGTGGGTTTGAACCCTAGTAGAGTCAAACCGATGACTTAACAATTGATACTTGTCACTTGGCATTAATAGGATCGGCCAAGGACTGGTTAGCTCAGTGTCAGGATAATGTGTTTGAGTGGGATATCAGGTCATTGTGCCAGTGACCTGATTTCCCAGTGGGGCAGCTCTATAAAAGTTGCCATGAGTGTGCACTGTCACAAGTCGGTACCTGTCCTGATATGACTTTAGATGTTGCTAGGACGTAAAGCAACAACCAACAAACAATTAAAATTGACACCAAAATCTTAAATGCTAAGATTTCTGTCAAACGACAGCAAAAATTATCGATCGATCGATGCAATTTGAAAGTAGTTAAATTTGTGTGATATAACAGCAACATTTAACTCGGAAAAAAATATCTAAAATTAAAGGGGGCGTTACAGCCCAGTTGTTCTAAGGAATTTGAACATTTAAAGCAGGGGTGTGGGCGGGAGGTACGTTGACAGACATGCTATTTAAACATATATGGCTGTTCAGAACGCGAGGCTTTCAAATAAGCCATCACTGATTCAAGCTGGTTTTTTTTTTCCTTTTCTTAAAAATAGGTGGGGGAGTAAATGTATTTTCATTGTTTTCAGACTTGCATAAAAGTAATGTTAGTAATAAATGCAGGACTTTTAGCTCCTTTATTTAAGGGGAGTTAAATGTGGAACAACCTGTCCAAACGAATGAGATGTGGCATTATATTAAGCCCCAATTTATTTTTTTAAATTTGGTGATCGTCCCCGCCCGTGCCTGAAAAATCGCCCACCCCTGAATTATTTGTTTTAAAACTGTTAAATGGAGAGGGCGGGTGAGGTGCGAAATAGAAAGGGGATGGAGAGTGGGATGGACCGAGTGAGAAATGGAAAAGGGAGTGAAGACGGGGGAATGGACAGGGCAGTGGGGGAAAGGAATGGAAAGGGAGTTGAGGGGTGATAGGGAGGGAACTGGGAAGGGGAGGGAGCAGGGTCGCGAGTGGAGGGAGCAGGGTCGCGAGTGGAGGGAGCAGGGTCGATAAAATAAAAAAGGACGATCAACTTATTTAAAAAATATTTATTTGGCCTTAGGATGATAATCATGCATAATATGGTGTTAGGATATGACGATATACCTCACACCCCACTCCTGTCTAGTCCCACAAGGCAGGAATTACTTTTATTAAGTTTTAATAACAATAAATAAAAGTAACCAAAACACTCCCTGTACAGACCTTAAATTTGGATGCAACTTGCATTTTAGAAATTAAAACAAAATCACCATGCTTATATAAGACACTATTCATATTGTAGTGAGTACACTGACTTTATCAAAAGTATTGAGTTAAGACTAGGCTCATTCAATTTAAAATTACTTCGTTGGTTGGTTGTTGGAGTTTGTTGTTGGAAATGTTTATGTTGTGTTTCATACACATAATAGTCATTAATGTAAACTAATAAAGAAGCGGAAAGTGGGGTGGGGGGGTGGGGATAAGAACATGTTCATACTTCAATTGGAACCAAACCAAGCCCATTTATTGAAAAGCCATTTGACAACATCGTCGTTACAGTTTAGCATCCTTTAATTACATACAAGTAAGAACTATTCATCAACAACCTTTCGCAGATTGATACCACGCACACATCAGGGTTTTTATTTCATAGAAGCACTTGAGTGAAATAACAATGGAAACAAAACCCACATGGGTAATAAATCCTATTTTGAGAACATCTTGAAATTCATGTGGGGGTATTGTCAGAATCTATGATTAGCAATACACACATGGGTAATAAATCCTATTTTGAGAACATCTTGAAATTCATGTGCGGGTATTGTTGGAATCTATGATTAGCAAAACCCACATGGGTAATAAATCCTATTTTGAGAACATCTCACAAAAACAACACAACCCACACCCCCCCAACCCAAAACACACCCACCAAACCACCCCCCACACCAACCCCAACCCACCTGATTCATTTGCGGATACCCCACATTGTCCAGAACATCTATGCTTAGCAATACGCACCAGTTTTCCTCTTCTTTTTTTTCAAATTCATAAAACAAGAGACTGTTTAAAAAAAAAAAAATGCGTAATGGAATACATAATTTAATTGGGGTTTTTCAACAGGGGTTCAAAACTCAGCAAACGCCAGGATACTTGACAACTGTAGCAGTGTTTGGTCTCAACTCGATTATTCGACCGAGAATTCAGCAGTAAATAAGCACTTGGGTGAGTTGTACAAAAACAGAAAGCACTGACCCCGAAGGCTACAGCTGAATGTGGCACCCAACATGATTCTACATGTCCAAGCAGCAATTGATCGGGAACCGTGGAACTCTCCCACCCGCCCTAAATTCAGCTAGAAAAACATTGATTTGTCAATGGTTCCAGAATCGAGGGTTGACCTTTGAATTCAGCTAGAAAAAAACACATTGATTTTCATTGGCTTTGGTTTTAGGATAAAAAATTGACCCTAAATTCCCCTAGAAACGTTTTTTTTCTTTCAATTGTTCAAGCATCCAGAATTGACACCGAATTTCTGCTCGGACAACCTTTATCAAACGTCAGCTTCAGGATACTGAATTGAAATTTCATCTCATTTGAACACACACATAATCCACTCTGGAGAATATAAGGTTGTATTACCTTCAACAGTGACGGTTATATTATTTGACAGATACTAAACTAACGCTACCTAGAAGTTAATCACCGCTACGTTGTGCTCCTCTGCAACAGGTTTCCGGAAGGAGAAGAAGAAGGGAGAGTGGGAAAGAAGAAAACAAGAGCTTCAATTGTGTAATATGATATGTTTATATTATAATAGGCAGTGTCACAACTGGTCCAGATCATACTAAACCCACGATAGAAAACAGCTAATGCAATGATTAGAACAGGGCCGAGTGTCTTGACCACTCGCTGGGCTAAACTCTTACAACCCTTCCATGGCAACTGGCCATTGTCCGAGTAGCACCCGACTCGCCCCCCCCCCCCTCCTCCCCCCGCCATTTTTATCCATATTTCACCACCTCACTTCATGTAAACACAAAAAATGGAAGAAGAAACAACTCAGAAACATAATTATCCGATATATATATGTATTGATATATATATATATAACATTATGTATATGTTGCCTATCATAGGTGTAGTATGTAGACAACCAATATATATTTTTTACATCGACGCATCTATCTCTCAAAACTCGCAACGTTTGAATTGTATTCCGCAAATGCTGTTTGAAATTTGATAGAAAGCATCCCAACAACTCTTAGGCGGTGCTATGTGTATATATATGTGTGTGTGTATGTTATATATATATAACACAAACTATCCCATAACATGTGCGAAAACGTCAGTACATTTCGTGAGTTGCCCAAAATGGCGTTATTTTGGTCTCTACTGGTGTGTGACGGGATCACTGACATTCCTGTCATGCGCAGTACCGTAGGTAGCTATGTGCACCGTGCGCATGC
This sequence comes from Branchipolynoe longqiensis, assembly GCA_030323885.1. Lineage (NCBI taxonomy): Eukaryota > Metazoa > Annelida > Polychaeta > Phyllodocida > Polynoidae > Branchipolynoe > Branchipolynoe longqiensis. The sequence continues at coordinate 152,074 of JASIRB010000061.1, read as the reverse complement.
GCAGCGTCATAGCACATGCACAACTTCCGGGTACAGGAGAAGCCTGCATGATCCGATGGGTTTTTGTTATTTTTTTAGTTTCTAGCATAACATCAAATTACAGATAGATATATCAGGTTGATTGGTAGAATCGGTAGAGTTGATAGTTACTTATTTTCAAAGGTTAACTTTGTGAGATATTAGAAGTAGAAACATTCAAAAGTAATGTTGGTGTGTCCACCGCCAATGCTGGACATGGGCTTTATTTACCAGGTTTTGAGTGTAGCAGCGTAGCACAGGAGCACCAAAGTGCAGTGGATGTTATTGTTAAAGCTGCATAGTCCGATGAAAAATGGTAAATTTTCAAAACCTAAATAATTATCTAGATTTGATTATACATTTCTAACTTACAGATACTGGTGTACTTATTAAACATTTGGCACCACACAGAAGGGAATATTGAGGCAATTTAATTAAATATGTTACTGCCGAAGCTTATGGAAATCTAACGAAAAAACACTTCAGTAAGCTCAACAAGAGTTGTGGCATGCTTTCCAACATTATTTTTGCATGGTTGAACTTTAAATATCTTAGAAGTTAGTCATTTAAAATAAAAGTTACTTCAAACTAAAGTAAGATAGATTATGTTGATCAATCTACTAGATTTATCTAAGAAAATGACAGAAACCCAACACCATCGGACTATGTAACGTTAAAGAGTGCGCCAGTATCTAAATTGGATATATTTGTATGATCTGATGTTGGTGAGTTGTTTAGGTTTAAAGAATGTATACTTTCACCTGATTATGCACCGTGTTACCTGCACAGATTTGCACATGCAAATAAAGAAGACAACCCATATATTTACACAATAAAAACATCAATTAATTCTGAGCAATACGATGTTTTAATGGCACACTGATATATTTTGGCTGTTACTACAGTTGGGAATACCCCCGTCATACCCCCGCCCCCATACCCCCACTAATTGTGGAAGAAATATATGGACATGGAAATTGGTCGTACAGCCAGTCGATATGATTTCGACGAAACATGTTAAACTTCATCTTTCACACCAATAACCGTAAAAAAATATATATAAACAAAATTAAGAGAGAAAGAAAGACACACGTAAAGATGTACATGTCAAATAGTTGTTAGAAAACTACCCATACACACAGTCATAACAGGATCCATTTTATCTTCCAACAAAGCATTTGTGAGCCAAGTTGCGGGTGTCAAATTTGAAACCATGCATGCATTTGAACTCAGATGGATATCATTCAGATGTTTAACACAGATTCATAGTTCCAAGAAAAATGCTGTTTACCTTACAGCGTAATATTTGTGAGTCAATTGCTGTCTTGAGTTGCAACCGTGCGTAGAATTGTTTTGTTTGTTCACCGTGGTTCCTCAAGTATGCATTTATTTACCACAGTCCTGCAGGAAATGGCATCACCGTCCTCACACTACCATTAATGCTTGCCATTTCTGTTTATTTACCACGTTCCCACAGATCATTACTAATAACGCATCCCTTACCATAGTCTTACAGACCACGACCACGACCACTGCTGATCATTTACCATAATCTTACAGACTACTACCATATCTGTAATCATTTACGACAGTCCTACATACCATATCTGTATTCATTTACCAGTCCTGGTCATTTACAGTAATCCACTCCATTACCAGAGTCCTGCAGATAATTACCATCGCTATGCTCAGTTAAGCCCCAGTCACACTACGGCTTGCGACCACTTGCAGCCACTTTGGACCAAAGAAGCTGCAGTTACCGGCGACCTTGTGACCGAGCTATGGTCACCGACTGCTGGGCGACCAAAGCAATCGTTGCTGACCTCTGGGCGACCATTTTGGTCGCAAGGAGACTTTTAGTGCAGTCACAAGGAGGTCAATGACCACAGAGGATCAACTTTGCGACCATTTTTCAACCACTTGCGACCTCTTTGCGATGACCCCTTTTTTTGTGTTCGCAAAGTGATTGCAAGCGGTTGCAAGCAGTAGTGTGACTGGTATTAGATACCAGTTGTACAAGTTGAACAACTATCCCGACCTGATATGACCTTAGATGCTGCGAGGATGTAAAGCTCCAACAACCAACCAACAAACAACAACTATGTAACTGGCCAGGATTTAATTTTCCGACAGAATCCTTAAGTAAACACTCAGTGCAGCAAATTGAATGCAGAGTCTTATGCGTAGAGTATACATGTATGCATCTTTTTCCCGTCGATTGAAAGCTAAAGGCCCTGTCACATTACGACGCATCTCGCAAGCGCGCCGCCAATGCGTAAAATCACTTTTCTACGTCGAGATGCTTCAAACTTTTCGGCGTGTGGGGAAAGGTTGGATGTCAGCGCAACGTAGTGGATGTAAGCACAGCGTCGGTCCGACATAGTGGTAATGTATGTCGACGCATGAGAAAAAAAAAGAAAAGGTTTGGCACGCCGTTTGGCTAACGTGCCTCTCCCGTGTGCAGCGTTTACCTAACATTGGAATAACGCACTCCCAATGTTCTGCTAGCGACTTTTAAAAGTGTTGCACAACGTATGAGAGTGTAGTGCCAGCGCATGTCCAATGACAGTCCAGCACATTTCGACGTTGCACCAGCATGCACTCAGCACATGCGACGTTGACATAACGCATGAGTAACGCATGCTAATGTGTGGGGGGCACCCGACCCACCTGTAAAACGCTCACGGCAAGTTTGCAGAACGCTGGCGAACGTTATATACGTTAAGCGAGCGCCAGACACGCGCCCTATACATCAAATATGTCAAGACACAGTGGAGAAACGCCAACCACACATTGGCCATACGTTATGCATATGTTAGAAGATCGTCATACGTTGGCGTTACTTTGCCAACAGGCGGACTGAATGCTCCCCGTCAGAGGAAGGAAAGTCAAAGTAGGACACCATAGGAACAACGTTCCTCCAACGCACGTCTAACGTATCTCGACATACGCCTAATGTAGGCGTAATGTAAGCAACCATGTGTTGTCGTCCTTGGAAAGTTTTGTGCATGCACAAAACTTCGCCGACCCCCTGACGCGCACTGCCGTATGTCGACGTACATTGATGTATACCAATGCATGCCTAATGCACGCGTAACGACGTATCCCGACGTAGCGGAAAAAAATCACATACGTCACTGTACGTTTGCGCGATGCGTCGTAATGTGACAGCCCCATAAGACCGCCCTCTTTGTTGTCCATGTGCCAGAGACCGGAAGTGGTCGTTCCACTTGGAAAGCCATGCGTGGCGAGAGACACAAACACACACCTGTGCGGTTTGGACAGCAACCAAAACCCTCTCCAACCAAGGTCAAATTCTGACGGGAATTCTCAGTCAGCTATCACAAGTCGCACAGCATAATAGTTCAACCACAGAGTCCATCATAAATAGCCAGCACGTGCAACTGTAATTAAACGCGCCGTGAGTGAAATGATACTCATCTGATTACAAAAATAAACCATATGCCGAATAATTACTTGATTTTTGGGGTTCTTATTCTTCTAAAGATTTTTTTTTAAATTCTTTTAAAAGATCTTTCTTTGCTAGAACTAGAAACGACCACGTGAGATTCCACGATTCCAGACTAAATACACTACATATTAAACTGCTGTTGCGAGTGTTTCCCGTATCCGATAGCTTTGCACATGACTCCGTATTAAATGTCGGCTTAATTGGACTGTTGAACCTGAACATATTAGACAACAATCATGACGTCCACTTCGCCAGGGGCCGTATGCATGGAGCGGTGTTAGAGAGTCAAAACGCGTATAGGGCGGGATTTCTGGTTTAGCGCAGAAAAGTTGGTATGCATGGAGCAGTGTTAGGGCTAACACCGAGCGTTTAAACTCGGAAATTCTAACTCTGCTCATAGCAGGTTTACAGCGGTGTTAGTGTTAGGTTAGTGTCAGGATGGAACCCAAATCTACTCAATGCTATCATATTTAACAGAATTACATACACAATAAGTGAAATCTTATCAGTTTAACCCTAAATGCGAAGCGATATTAACGCTGCTGCCGTAGCAGCGGAGGTATTAATATTTTCGAATCGACGAATGTAAAGTAAACAAATCGCCACTGCCACAGCGACGTCGATATCCATACTGTCGACGTCAAGTAAAAATGGCCGCCGCCGAATCGGCAGGAATTTCTTACGCCCAAATCTATTAAATGCTGTCATATTTAACAGAATTACATACACAATAAGTGAAATCTTATCAATTTAACCCTAAATTCAAACCGATATTAATGTAGCCGCAGCATTGGTGGTGTTATTCATATTGTCAAATTGAGGGATTTCCCAAATCTATAAATACTTTCACGTTTATCTAACACTCACCGTTTAAGTACCCACGCATACGGCTTGACATAGTTCTTGACGACGCCGATAACCGGGGATAGGTACCCAGAGTTAAAGGTATAACACCACACGCCGCTAACACCGCTCCATGCATACGGGCCCAGCACGCTGCACTCTCAAGTTTGGCAACGGTTTGAGGATTCTGGTATGTTTTATGGCTGTCATTATTCACGTGGTTAACATTATTATTGTTGTTGTTGATATGACTAATATTTCAATGGCCAAGCAGTAAATTTAGTAACTCCCAAGAACAGGGAAGGAGTGGTTGGGTATCATGGGGGCTCACGATTGGCACACATCGTGGCTCAAGAGTAAACACCCTTGCCATTTTCTGCCACCTGTTGGAAACTTGTGGCATGACTGCTCACGATGACGTTCACTCTGCTACGTGTGTTGGGTGGATTTGAGATGGGTGCCTCTTGTACGAGGTGGATCTGCTTCAACGAATTACTGGCCTTAACAGTTAGCAATGTACCATGCACAATGTACCGTGCTTCCCGTTTAGCAATGTACCATGCATAATGTACCGTGCTTCCGGTTTAGCAATGTATCATGCATAATGTACCGTGCTTCCGGTTTAGCAATGTACCATGCATAATGTACGGTGATTCCGGTTTAGCAATGTACCATGCACAATGTACCGTGCATCGAGTTAGCAATGTAAGATGCATACTGTACCATACATCGAGTTAGCAATGTACCATGCTTCCAGTTTGCAATGCACAATGTACCATGCATCCAGTTAACAGTGTACCATTCACAATGTACCATGCTTCCAGTTAGCAATGTACCATGCACAATGTACCATGCATCGAGTTAGCAATGTAACATGCATACTGTACCATACATTGAGTTAGCAATGTACCATGCTTCCAGTTAGCAATGCACAATGTACCGTGCATCGAGTTAGCAATGTACCATGCACAGTTACCATGCATCCAGTTAACAGTGTACCATTCACAATGTACCATGCTTCCAGTTAGCAATGTACCATGCACAATGTACCATGCACAATGTACCATGCGTCGAGTTAGCAATTTATCATGCACATTTCAAAATGCATCCAGTTAGCAAAGTACCATGCACCGCGCACAACACAGTGTATCATACACAATTACTGGCCTTATGAATCTTCACCAATTGCCTCCAGTTAGCAATGTACTGTGCACAATGCACCGTGCATCAAGTTAGCAATGTACTATGCTATCAGTTAGCAATATATTAATAATGTACCATACACAACTACTGGTCTTCACAATCACCAAGTGCCCCCAGTTAGCAAAGTAACATCCACAAGGGTCATACTATAAAGAAGGTACCGTGTACGATGTACCATGCATCAGCTCAACAATGTACCACACACAATGCCTCCCGTTAGCAATGTACCGGTCACAATTCATGGTACCTCCTGCTAGCAATGTACCATGCACACAGCACCACATGTCTGGTCAGCAACTACGGGCTTGGACAACAATCATCAGCGAAATCCACCAAGTTAGCAATCTACCATTCACAATGTACCATCTATCCGGTTAGCAATGTACCATTCACAATGTACTATCCATCCAGTTAGCAATATACCATTCACAATGTTACCATTCATCCGGTTAGCAATGTACCATTCACAACAAGTCATATGACTGGTTAGCAATGTACCATACACACACCTTGTCAGTGATGTACCAATGCGCAATGTACCATCTATCCTGCTATGTATGAAAACTCAACGCGCCTTGTGTACCACGCAATGTACCATGTGTACCAGTCCTGTCTCCTGTACAGTAGAATTTATTTTCCAATACCATTACAAAATATATGTATATTTATATTTGTATCTGTTTTAATTTGGAAACTGTATATTATATATATATACATAATTATATATATATAATTTCACCAGGAGCTGCCCATTATCTTCAGCAGCACAGAAGCTTTATTATTTAAAAAACCCAACAATACCGGTGTTAAACTCACCAGTTTACATGAATCTCTAACAAACGCGTCGTTGGCAGCAGGAAATCTCCATGGTTAACAAAGGGTAGAGGCATGCTTAGAGCATGCTAAAAAAATACACCTCTTTAAAACTAAAAGAGACACCTTCCAGTCATATAGAGAACTAAAAGAGTTCAATGAAAATCACTTCTGGGGTATGACATAACAACTGGACAGGTAACAGTAAAATGTTATTAGAGGAAAGTTAAAAATTGCCATTCTAGTGACAAACCTTTCAAAGAAAAAAAAGAAAAGTAACCGGTTAAAAAGTACACACATGTATGTGTAAATATATATATCTTTTATAAGTCTTGGCAAAACCCCTACAGTAATTACAACCGGACGCAATATGTGCAATTTCTATTCCTGGAACAGTGACTTACATGATCAATCATTCTAAATATGGAAATCTAACTAATAAACACTAGTAGTAAGTATCAATAAGAGTAGTTAGTAAGATTTGCTATTTTCACTAATAATATGGTTGTGTGTGTGTGTGTGTGCTTATAGTTTAGCAGTAGATCTATTGTTGGGTAGAACATGATTTAAAATTGCATTGTCCGATGAAAGACAATTTTGTCAAAATCAAACCAATTACCTTCATTTGATCTTATATTTCCAACTTAGCTGCTGCTTTAACTAATGATTTGGGACAACATATTATATATATAATACTCAGTGAATTTATTACTCCATTCCTTTGGACACACAATTTGAGAAAGCCATTAAGCTGGGACTCCACTAACCAATTAGGTCAATCTTGTGACCTTATTAGTCTTGCCCTCATTCTTAGGATCATGTGTAGCTTAGTCAGGTTCCAGGAGGTTTAGTGACAGTTTGATGGCACCATAGTCTACATGGAACTGGTGAATGTAAGGGTCCTCGAAGCCTAGCTAGCTATATTAAAGTAGCATGGTCCGATGGTTTTTAGTTTCTGTCATTTTCTGAGATAAATATATTAAGTTGCTCGTTATAATCTACCTTACTCTAGTTTGAAGTAATTACAATTTTAAATGGCTACCGTTTGAGATATTTGAAGTGCAATTATGCTAAATTAATTTTGGCAAGCACGCCAAAACTCTGACACCATAGGCTTCTGCAGTAACAGTTATTAAATTGCCTCAATATGTCCCTTCTATGTGGCGACAAATACTTAATAAGCGCACCAGTATCTGAGTTAAATATGTAGAATAAAATCTAGATAATTGTTTTGGTTTTGAAAATTTGATGTTTTCATCAGACTATGCAGCTTTAAATCAAAGTCTTTGCGGGTAGGACTTGGATTAATTTGTATCACGTATTGCAGTCTTCTACAATTGTGTACTTTCTAACCAAAAAAAACATCGGAAAAGATTTACCGTCCAATATTGGCATACTCCGGCTTAAAACGGTATACAAAATATGCTTAAATTATGGATAGACAGTTGGGATGATGCTGCTGTGACACAATCAGTAGAAAATGCTAGAAGACCAGGCTACCTACATTAGTAGGTCAGCCCACACCACGTGACCATCGCGAAATTAGAAGTTGGGTCACAACTAGAGGAGTGTTGGCAAGCTTGTCAGAATTATTTTTTGCCTTCTTTCAGTTCAAATTTCTCCAAAGTTACCCATTTTTACATCAAAGTTATGATAGACTAAATGAAAAATGGTCAACCGGATATATTTGATCGAAAGAAAGAAATCAACATTTCAAAAGCCATCGGACTATGTAACTTTAAAGAACCCCATGAAAACCCGACTGGATAGCGCGCTGACAAGAAGCGGACAGTAGACCTGCCAGCTTTCTGACGGCTGGAGGATTCCACGGAGTTAGAAGGGCTTCTTTCAGTTTGGGCCGTGTGCGGTAGACCTTCTCTGGTGGCTCTAGTCGCTCATTCCCAGCCTGAGTAGTTTGCGGAAGGTGCCCGGTCCGCCCCACAAACCCCTGAAAGACAAAAGCATGGCATTCATTTTTATACGAAGATGATTAAATTATGGGTAGAAGTTTAGTTCATCTTTTTTTTTTATAAAAGGAAAGGAGGAAGCACATGGAATAGGCTTCAACCCGAAATAGTATTGAAAAACAGACTTGATAAATTTTGGATTCAGTATCAGTATAGTCAGTCCTTGCCACATAACCACTATAATTATGACAGGTCATATATATAGACATGCTGAATCTGTTTAACAGGCTATTATGCCTAAATATACAAACAGAAGAGGATAAGGGTGAAACTATTAACAATTTACCATGTTTTAAATAATTAATAATAATTACAATATACAGCAGTACCCATCTTCAACGGACGATTCCATAAAAGTAATTACTATATACTAGTACTACGCATCTTCAATGGGTAACAAGATAATTACAATGCAGAGCAGTACCCATCTTCAAGAGATATTTGAAGTGCAACCATGCCAAATAAATTCTGTCAATAAACGGTTCTATTAAATTGACTTAGTATTCCCTTCTATGGAGCAACTAGTGTTTAATAAGTGCATCCATTATCTAAGCTAAATATGTAGGATCAAATCTAGATAAGTGTTTTGGTTTCAGAAATTTGATTACATTAGGGGCTCCTCAAGTAGTTTTTCAAGGGCCTGGTGTAATAAGGTCAGTCATTATTACTTCTATGCTGTCTGATCCCTCACTCTGATCTGAAACCACTAATAGCCACCCACATAAAATCCAAATGGCAACATGAGTGGGATGAAAACATTAATAAACTTAAAGAAATTGAACCATCTGTGGGAAAACCACCACAGACTCATGCGGGAGGTCGGCGGGACCAAGTGGTCCTTAGCCACTGCTGTATTGGCCACTCGTGGCTTACACATGCTTTTCTGCTCAAGGGGGAACCTCCCCCTGAATGTATTGGGTGTCAGTCCCCGCTGACACTCAAACACATTTGACTAAGTTGCGTTGATTTGTTGGCCCTGTGCCAACAATTCTACACTGCAGACAGTATGCATGACCTTTTTACTACAGTAAAACAAGAAAACAATTTAGTCTTTTTGAGGGCAGCTGGACTGTACCACCTCATAGTTTACTAAATAAATTCTATCAATTATTAATACAACTTTTTTTTTTCTATGGGAATTTGTTTCCCTTGACCACAAATATATGATTGTTTGCTTTCTAATTTAATGAGTGTCTATTGGCACATAATTGATTGTCTGCTTTTACATGTAAAAGCGATGGTTTGAACAAAAAACAAACATTTCTCGCCGTGAATGTGGCCTATGCTGCCGACACGGCGTAAAGCAACCACCAATCAATCAATGCTTCCCCAAATTATTAGTTAATGCACCAATATCTAAGTTGGAGCTATAGGATCAGATGTAGGTAAGTTTTGAGATTTTGAAGAAGAAAAAAAAACAGCGTTTTTTGTTAGTTTTTTTTTGTGATGGTATATTTATGCTTTCCATAACGGTTAAGTCTAATGACTTGTTTTCACTGCTAGACAGTAATGGTCTTGTGCTTCCCCTTATTTCTTTCTCTGTTTGTAAGCATTCTTCCACATCTCCCTACCCTCTGTGATTCTGTTAGATCTGGAATATTATTGGTTAGTTGTTTGGTTATCTATAGTTATTTCCCCTGACTGCCTTCGCCTTGTTGCGTTAGTGGTCATTAGTCTTTGGTATAAAGTTTAAAAGATTACTGGACCATGTAAATTTAAAAGAAGTGCTCACCTGAGGAGTCCTTGCCAGTAGATGAGTGGAAGGATCTGTGCCTTCACGAAGTACATGAGGCGACGCTCTTTGGCCTGGTTAATGGGGAACGTCTCCAGCACCTTCCCGTCATAGCCGAACTCCGCCATGATGCAGAGTCCCTTCTTCGTCACCAGGGGGCATGACGTGTACCCGTCGTACTGCAAATCAGCACAAATGTTACCGGTGTGTTATGTTACCGGTAGCTTCACTTCACGCCTGACTGGCACGCAGTGTCTTGTTTTCACCCACCCTCCCCGTCATGTCTCTGTGTGCAATGCAGTCTGCAGCAAACTGTTCTCACCGACTTGTGCTGTCACTGTGCTAAACATGCTCACCTCACTGCGCCTTTTACTTACTAACTTACAGCATTAGGCCAAATATTTAAAAAAAAATTGGTGATCATCCTTTTTATCACACAAAAAATCAGGGTCAGGCGGGCGGTTTTAATTTTAATTCTTTTCCTGGCGTATGACGTAGACTTAATACGTAACTATCATTAGTAAACCTCATGACTAGTGAACAAGACACGAAGGTTATAATAGTAAATTATATAACATAAACATGTCGTTTTAAATATATTTAATGTAAAAATACCTTATTTATTTAAGATGTACAAAATTTGAAGGAAAAAAAACAAACAATCTCAGGATATATAAAGGAGAAAATATATTTGTGAGAATACTAAACAAGCCCAGCCACCATGCCCGCCCCCCCCCCCCTCACACCCCTACACATACAAAATACCTCATTACATGTAATTATGACACGCTGTCTCGGGTATAGCTCAGCACACTTCAAAATAATGGCGAGAATCAAGATAACGGGGTCAAAGAGGTCAGTCAGTCATGCATTCATGAAGTTGGGTACAGGGTGGACCATAAGCAGACTAACGTAAGGTTTAATACATTGATTGTTTGTGGTTCGACATCATGTCGGCAGCAAAGGCCATATTCACGGTGAAAGGTTTATAGATTTTTTTCTGTCACTTTTTTTTCCTGAAGAAATATGTTGATCACATTTATGTGTTGACATTCAAATTTACACAAAATCTGAAATAGTAGGATTTGTGTAAAGGGACAGCAAAAAAATAATCTTTGTAATTTTGAAGCGGTTAAATTTGTGTCAAATTACAGCAAGATTTAACTGAAAGCCCTGTCACACTACGACGTACGGCGTCAGCGCGTGCTCAATGTTAAAAAATTTGCCAGTACGTCGGCATTCGTCAAATATGCTGGAGATACGGCAGGCATATGTTTGAAGTACGTTAGGAGTACGTAATGCATCCATTGGCAGTATGCGGACTGTACGCCGTACGTTCCCACCGGCTGAACGTACGGCTAACGTGCAGCAACATATACCAATGTATCCCTAACGTACTCCCAACGTACGGTGACATATCCCGAACGTACACGCAGCATACATTCAAGAGCCACACACCCTTTAAGAAGGCAACAAAACAAATTTAACAAAACATAGTTAAAAATTACATACAATCCAGTTCTTCGTAGGAACTCTCAAAATTATTTTTAACTTTACATTGGTAGAGGTCTCCGCATGTTATTTACGTTGAAGCATTATGGGCGCTAGGCTTGGTTGGTTGTTGGAGTTTTACGTCGTGGCAACATCTAAGGTCATATCAGGATGGGTACTGACTTGTGACAGTGCACTCATGGTGACTTTATAGTGCTGTCCCACTAGGAAATCAGGGCACTGGCACCATGACCCGATATCCCACTCAGTCACATTATCCTGACACTCTGCTAACCAGTCCTTGCCATATCAAATTAATGCCGAGCACCAGGCTAGGAAGCGACAAGTATCAACTTTGTAAGTCATTGGTTTGACTCGACCGGGAATCGAACTCTCGGCTCTAAAATCTACACATCTACCTACACATACCACGAGGGGTGAGGTGTGTGTGTAGTTAAATAGTAGAATATGAGGGAGGTTTTGTGGTTTACCTTTTGATTCGATGGTTTGTTCTTCATGACCAGCCTAATCGTTTTCGACACGATCGAAGACTGAGCAGCTGAAGATAACAAAACAAGATCTATAAATAAATCAAATCAACAAGCGTGAAGGAGTCATTAAAGGTAAACCACATGTATGTCATATAACTTGAACAAAGTATAGTGAAAGCTGGTTTTTTGACTGCTTGCAATCTACAAACAGTTACAAGCCATAAAAACCTAAATTATTACTCAAACTAGATTCCAAAGATTCGAATCAAATTGGACTAGTGCTGCCCAGTAGTGAAAACAAGTATTAATACACTTATCCGTTATCACCAGGGTAAATAAATTCACCACAAAAAAAAGGAGAGAGAAAAAAATAAATAAAAAGGGTTGGGCAGAGTATATACTATTCTTGTAAAGCAGGTACTGGTAGAATTTAAGAACACCACATCCTTCACCCTTTAAAAAAAAAAAAAAGGTTATTAACTTAAGTGTCAATCACATGCCTGAATCACCCCACAAGACCAGCCATTAGGTGGGTTGCACCGTGCGATACCGCATCTAGTTGCGCCACATGGTGGTAACTATAGCCGCAGCTAGGAATTTTTGTTTGGGAGAAAGATACATTCTTGGAACAGACATGTGCCGAAGGCGTGAGGCTTTAGCGGGTGTGTGTGTGTGTGGGGGGGGGGATATTTTCTTTCCTCCAGGAATTTCTTTTATCTAAAGGCTCTGAAATGCCATTTCCAGCCATTTCAGGGAGGTTACATACTGGGGTTTAATTAATAAAAAAAGATTTGGGGGGTTGGGGGGGGGGGAGACTTCTCCGCCCCCTCCCTGCTAGCTACGGCCCTAGGAACCACGTCATCAGCGCCAACTAGGCATAAGCTGACAAGAGATATCTAAATAAATTAACATTAACTGGCGCTCACCTTATTCGGCCATCCCGTTTGATACATAGCTAAAGTTTCATATTAAATGTGCATACATGTGCAGAATGACGCTGTGAGACAGCACAGTGTCCAAGTTTTTTGCTTGTTGTTTTACATCATAGCAACATCTAAGGTCATATCAGGACGGGTACCCACTTGTGACGGTGCACACTCATGCTGACTTTATAGTGTTGCCCCACTGGGAGATCAGGCCACTGCCACCATAATTCGATATCCCTCTCAGTCACATTATCCTGGCATTGAGGTAACCAGTTCTTGCCCTATCCTAGTAATACCGAGCGTCAGGCTAGGTAACGACTAGATAAATGATTCACGCCATACTTGCAGTACACAGGTGAATACCAACCCTATATAAAAGCTGTCGAAAAAGCGGGGAAATGAAATGAGAGCCTAATTTCACAATCTAAGAAGCAACAATTATTCTTTATATATGTCTTCATATTTACCCGCTACCTTTGAGTTGAAAAATATAATAAAACATATAGTTCAATAGAATTTAATGGTGAAATCGATGGCGTTCTATGGCTGCCATCTTGTCTTTTTGCATTCTCTCCCATTTCACCAACTCTGTGCTGATATAAGTACCCATTTGATACTGGATACATGCATTCTACTTCCCTTTCCATACTAAAGCTATTTTCGCCAGTATTTAGACTACATTGTCATGCTACAAGTACCAGGTGAATCTGTTATCTCGGTAGCGACAAGTAACATAGCAGGTGTCATGTCAATGGAGAGACAATTTACAGAAACAAAAACAGTTTGCACATGGCAGGGGTTCGCCGAAGACAGGTACTCCTGCACACACCCTCCCCTCTTGCCCCGAAGCAGAATATTTTCCATCAGTTAATGCTATATAATTTGATGAAAGAGTAAACTTTTCAATACCAAATCACTTAACCTAGATTTGATCGTACATATCCCACTTAGATACTGGTGCAGTCGATAAACCATTTGTTGCAGTTTGGCGCTGCTCTATTAACTCTGCTAGGCTCAAAAACAGGTAAACAAAGCTGCCCAGCATTTTGGTGTGCACACCAAAATATATTTAGTATATTTTCACTTTAAAAATCTCAAAGAGTAATCCTTTGAAATAATCACTATCAAACTAAAGTAACATAGGCTATAGCGATCAATATAATGCATTCATCTATTTAAAAAATAAAAATAAAAATATTAAAATGGCAGAAACTCAACACCACCGAGGTAGGCAACTCTCAGTGATTGCTTACTCCGTCGTTCATGACCATTTTCTACCCATTTTCCGCTCATCTATCGATATTTGAACTACTTAGTGATTTACGATGTTGCTGGATACAACACGTGTGGTTTTAAAACTCCTTCAAAACCCTCTGAATCAGGTTAGCATCGAATAGCTGTTTACGTATTTACCAAGTGCCTGCTTCAACTTTAAATGTATGTATTAATATTATCCTTTAGAATACACAACAAAACCATGGGGGGTTACTGTCAATGTTGAACTATATTTTAATCATGAAATTAAAATTGCTTAAAATATATACATATATAAATAATTGTTATTATATATATATATGTTTTAAAATCCCATCCCATACTGACCAGTTTTCAGGAGAGTGACCCATTTATATAATTCATCACATATAATATAATTATATATATATATATATATATAATTATATTATAAAAACATCCTACTTATTTTTTTCCTTATACTTTTCATATTCATGTTCAGCCATTTGTAACATGACATATGGGTCATGGTTGGATCCTTCCTAACATCTTGTATTGCATTGATATATCAAACAAATCAGTTCCCAAATCAAAAGGAAGTATTTATTAACATGTATGCATGCTTAAATTTAATTTATTTTTATTTTATGTCTTCAGAAATAACATTAAAAATTTCCACCACAGATTTAACCAGTGTGGATGCCACACAAATATTGTACACTAATTATTCTTTGAATAAAGCATGGCTGGGAATTACTTCTTTTTTTTTTCTTTCTTTTTTGTTATCAATATAAGCACTACATATTTCTGTATATTATTCCATGATTAATATGCTTCTCAGGGGATGAAATTATTTAATTCTGCTTAAATCTTTATTAAGCAGAATGTGTGGTGTCCTAAACATGTGTTACGTCTGAGCAACACATATGTCACTGCCATATGCCATAGCTTAATCTCGGACTACACCTTTATTTTTTATCTCATCAATTTATATTTTACATAGATGTAAAGGGAGATTTCTAGCTTTCATTTTCAACCAAAAAATGTTTAAAATTCAAATATTAGATTTTAACTCTCCATGTGACACTTTTTCAGGAGAGTGGCCCAAATATAAAGAAACGGAGAAGAGAGGAGGGGCTTGATTCACGACTGACTTTGTTACTTCAGGTTGGTTGGTTGTTGGAGTTTTACGTCCTGGCAACATCTTAAGGTCATATCAGGACAGGAACAGACTTGTGACAGTGTGCACTCATGGCGACTTTATAGTCCTACCCCACTTGGAGACCAGGCTGCCATCACCATGACCTGATATCCCACTCAGTCATATTATTATGGCACTGAGCCAACCAGTCCTTGCCCTATCCTAATAATGCCGAGCACCTGGCTAGGAAGTGACAAGTATCAATTTTTAAGTCATTAGTTTGACTCGACCAGGGTTCGAATCCATGGGCTCGAATCCCAGTCTAGCCAAAACTCTGACACCATAGGCTTCTACAGTAACTAGTTATATTCAATTGCCTCAGTATTCCCTTCTGTGTGGTGACAAATGTTTAATAAGTGCACCAGTATCTAAGTTAGATATGTAGAATCACATTTAGATAGTTGTTTTGATTTTGGAAATTTGATATTTTCATCGGACTATGCAGCTTTAAGTGTGTTATTTACTGTGGAGAGAAATTATAATTTCCTATACTTATATTGTAGGAAATATACATGGAAATCTGTTGAAGATGACAAAAAAAAGAAGTAAAAGTAGCTTATTTTACTTAACGACGCCTCTAGAGTGCATTGATTTTTTTAATTGTATCATCGGCTATTAGATGTCAAACATATGGCCATTCTGACATGTTTTTTTTTAGGAAACCCGCTGCCACCACATAGGCTACTCTTTCCGATAAGCAGCAGTGGGTCTTTCATATGAAATTTCCCACAGACAGGAGAGCACATACCACAGTCTTTGAAGAACTGTTATGGACCACTGGTTTGTTGAAGATGAGATAACGCAGTGCGGGGCTTGACAACTGTTCTGGTTCAGTTGTTTTGTAGTATCAAGGCCAACATAGATGACAACACGGTCATTTATCACGACCAGCCTAGTTCGCTATCGTATTTGCTGTTTCCAACCAAAATCCGCGGGTGGTTTAATAGGTCTGTGAGCATTTGCGTTATTTCTATCGAGGACTCTTTAAGTTTAATATCAAAGTTGCATAGTCCAATGGGTTGGAATTTCTGCCATTTATATTTCTTTAAAGGATAAATTTCTACGATAAATATATTATGTCGATTATAATAATCGACCTTAGTTTAGTTGTGAAGTGATTTTTAGGCTAAATATCTATTTTTGGAGATATTTGATGTGAGAACATGCTAAATTAATTTTAGGATGCACATCGAAATTCAGACACCATAGTCTCCAGCAATAATAAGTTCTATTAAATTGTTTTACTATCCCCTTTTGTGTAGCAACATATGTTTACTAAGTTGACCAGTATTTAAGTTGGATATGTAGGATCAAATATAGGTAATTGCATTAATATATACATCTTTTAATTGTTTGCAACTAGGATTGAGGTAGGGTTAGTGTACTGCTATTTTTAATTCACAATTTTTGCAACTACAAAAAGGAGAAACAAAAGCACCGAATTAAGTGAGGCAAAGAGAGCGTCCCTGTTAGCACTAGTACTGCTGCTTGTTGTTATTTTTCTTGTTTTTTTAACCCGAATATTTGATCTTTCTATTTACAAATAGAAGCTTGCAGCTGGGTTTGGAGAAGGGTCAGACTTCTGTTATTTTTAATTCACAATTATTTTTAGAAGCACTGGATAGGCGCATATATTTGACAAAAACACAGTGGGCTGAAATTCGGTAAGTTTGTCAATTTTGCCAGTTTTACTGTTGTTCTGTTAAAAACACATTTCCCTCGACATGGCTGTATTTTGGACAGGACAATAAGTCTCTGTATTTTTTTTTTTAAACCACTAAAATAAACTTGTTAGTGGGTTTCTGGCACTTTGCTTCTGTCAGTTTTAATTCACGGACCAGACGAGATGGCCGAATGAGTTGAGCATCCGTCTCCCGTTTTGGTAGGTTGTGGGATTCGAACCCACGGGTTTGAACCCTAGTCGAGTCAAACCAATGACTCCAACAACCAGCCAACTTTTAATTCACAATTTTCATAATCACTGAAGCACACTATACAGCGCAACAGTCACTTTGTTGGCATGGCCAGCCTTGTTCTGGGTTCAGGGATTTCAAACATGAACATTATGCTAAGGCTGAAGTCCGATGAAAACATCACATTTTCAAAACTAAAACCAAAACAATTATCTAGATTTGATTCTATATATTTAACTTAGATACTTATTAAGCATTTCCCAGCCAACATGCCCTGGTGGGCCCTACATGGGTTGTCAATGGGCGAGCTGGGCACAGCTGGGCAGGGGCTCCAGGTGGGCTCTGAAGTGGGTGTGAGATGGGCCTCACATGGGCTAGATTCCCAGCTTAGAAAAAAAAAATCATATTTTGTCTAAGATATAGTGAACATATTCAATACCTGAGATAGGCCCACCTGGGCTAGCCCAGGTGGGGCCCACTTGGGGCCTGTGGCCAAATTTAGCTGGGCCCCAGATGGGCTGCCCATGTGGGGCCCACCCAGGGCCCAGCTGGGAATGCTGGCTGGGTTGTCACCACATAGAAGGGAATACTAAGTCAAATTAATAGAACCTGTTACTGCAGAAGCCTATGGTGTCAGAGCTTTTGCATGTTTGCAAAGATTATTGTTTGCATATTTGCACTTCAAACATCTCAAAAGTTAGCCATTTAAAATAAAAGTTACTTCAAACTAAAGTAAAGTCCATTATAACAATCAACCTCATATATTTATCTTAGAAAATAATAAAAACTCAAAACTGTCGGACTATGCAACTTTTAAGGCCCGGTCACATACAAGTTAGTGAACGTAGTTGAACGTAGTGGAGGCTAACCTAATTGAACGTAGTTGAACATAGTTGAATGTAGTTGAACATACCGGCATCCATACTTCTCCGTGATGAGAACGTGATAAGAACGTGTGTGGGCCGTGAGTTCCGATTTAAGCTTTGGACATGTTCAAAAGAGCACTACTTTTAAGGCAGATGTAGCCTCTGTGATGATAACATACTCTAGCGTACCCTAGCATACTGTGCCCGGCACAAAACTTGGCCCTTCTGCCATGGTCACATAGCCATTAGTGGACGAAGTTGGACAAAGTTGAACGTAGTTAAACGTAGTGGAGGGTAATGTAGTTCAACGTGGTTGGACATACCGGGATCTGTACCATAACGTACCGGGATCCGTACCGTAATGTACCGGGATCCGTACCGTACCGTATTTATCCGTACGTAACGTATTTATCCATACTATTAGGTGGGTGACCTGCCGTACCTTAACTTAGTGATAGCACGTTTCACCCACGTTAATCTATCCTACGTTCAACTACGTTCACTAACGTGTATGTGACCAGGGCTTAAGAGTCCCGAACGTGTTAATGGAATTTTAGCCCACCGGCCACGATACGCCTATCTGACAGTGTTTAACTACCTAATAACATTCAGGCTGACCTAGTTTACAGGATTTCTAGTCGCGTGAATTAATGTACACAAAAGCCCGATCCGATTTTACACACTTTCTGTATGGTGTACGAATTCAGACCCGTGGAATGCCCCTCACAGACCCGCCCGTTAGACTTCGTCACGCATGCCTAATGGCCCTGTCACACTACAACGTTTTGGCCCAACGCGGGTCGACGGGTTGCATTTTTGGTCGAAAGGTCGGTACATGTCCGGTACGTTACCGGTACGTTACCAGGGCGTTTCCGGTGTGTCGGTACATAGCAATGTGTGAATTGACACGTCAGAGCCGGTCGGTGCGCGTCGGTCCGGAGCGAAAGTTTTGTGCTTGCACAAAACTTTCGGCGCGGACCGACGTGTTGGAGGGGGGCGTTACGGACACGTTAGCAACACGTCGGCCCCGTTGGGGGCACGCCGGCGGAACGCTGGCAGGACGTTGATCAAAGTCGGTTAACGTTGGCATTGTTTTTGCCAAACAGCGAACGTCCCGCCAGCCGGTTCCCAGCGTGCCATCGGCGCTCCGCCAGCGTTTCTCAGCATGCTGGACGTGTTGCTGGCGCACCTGGACGCGTTGGCGGCGGGTCTGGATGCGCTGCCGGCGCGTCATGACGTGTTGGGGCCGGGTGTGTACGGGTTCACACAATACTAACATGATACCAACTCGCTGCCTCCACGCCGTCAACGCGCCGACAGCGCGCCGACAACACGCTGACAACACGCTGGGAACCCGGTGGCGGGACTTTGAAACTTTCGTCCGCTGCGCGTCGAATCTCGTTGGCTGCGTGCTAAGAGCATGCTACTAACCCGTCCAGTTTTCTCCCAAGACACCAAAAACTTGGACGTGTCCAGCGTTCTAGCAAATATTTCGTGCGTTGGCAGCTCGCCGGAAAACACATCGTAATGTGACAGGGGTATTACAACGCACAAGATGTGTGAAATTGTGCCTATGGAATGAGAACAGGTGTCTGAGACGGCTTATACTCTATAGATATGGAACGTGAATGTGTGCTTCCCTAGATAAAAGATTCACCCCGTACTTATAGTAGGGGTGATAAACAGCCCATTAGAAAACGTAGCGAAAGGCTGGGTAAATGAAATCAACACATCAATTCTTAATTTAAGAAACAAAATATATGCTTTATATAGCGATATAATGAATGGTAGACAGGAAGTGTGAACACTTATTTGTCTCTCATTTTTTATTTATTTTTTGGTACATTAGTTGTCCCAAGCAGGGGAAATCCCAGTCACAGACGACTGGTCTTCCCCACTCCACTGCTGGTCGATAGAAAGCCCGAGCCTACACTTTTACCGACCCAAGGGATTTTTAACCTCCCACACCACATAGACATGGTATGAGAGCAACCGGCCTTTGATGACGCTGTAAGTTATACACAGCGGTGGAAATCCAAATTGGCAGAGATGGGGGTGGGGAATCGAACCACCGACCCTCAGATTAGGAGTCTGACCTAGAAAAAAGTCAGACACTCTAACCACAGCTCCATATTTACTTTTGATTTGAAAAATATAATAAAAGATGCAGTTTAACGGTCTTTAAAAGTGAAATTGACAGCATTCTGTGGTCGCCATCTTGTCTTTTTGCATTCTCTCCCATTTCACCAAATCTGTGCCAACATAAGTAGCCATTAGATACTGGAACCAGGAATTCCACTGTTCCATGCTAAAGCAATTTTCGCCCGTATTTAGACTATGTTGTCATTCACCCGTATGGCAAGTAGGAGGTGAATCTTTTATCTAGTGATTGCTGCTGGTCCCTGAGAAGAGGCACTGACGCTGTGACCCGGCTTCTTTACATGCCCGGAAGTAGGGTGGTTTTCCTTCAAAGCCCTAACCCTTCCCTATAAGCTATATCTGGTGAAAGCATAAATTTTTCAAAACCAAAACACTTACCTAGATTTGATTCTACATATCAAATTTAGATAATGGGGCACTCATTAAACATATATGGGTCACTCTCCTGAAAACTGGTCAGCATGGGATGGGTTTTAAAACATCAATAAAAAACGTCCTTATTTTTTCCCTTAAATACTTTTCATATTCATGTTCAGATTTGATGTAAGAAATGAGGGAAATAAAATAAACTGTGTGCAACTTTGGTCTTTTTAGTTATGAAGTGTTTTTGTACCAAAAAAAACACATTTTACAGTCAGCCATTTGTAACATGACATATGGGGCATGGTTGGATCCTTACTAACATCTTGTATTGCATTGATATATCAAACAAAACAGTTCCAAAACCAAAAGGAAGTATTAACATGTACCCATGCTTAAATCTAAAAAAAATATTATTTGATGTCTTCAGAAATAACATTACAAATTTCCATCACAGATCATCATCATCATCATCATCATCATCATCATCATCATCATCATCATCGACATCATCACACATCTTTCACATTCATATATACATTTATACATTTAATATAGCATCTGTTTAACCAAGAGAACAGCCAGCGCACCAAGTGGTGGGTTTGATCATTTTGATTACACAGTACAGGCTGAGTGAGCCGTCTTGGTATTATAGGGTCTTTGTATAAACATAGACACTAATAAAGTCTGTACTAGACTACTAAATGACTGAAACGTACAATCCTCCAAGCATTGTTTATCCCATCATTACTAACAACCTACTTACTCAAACTACTTCATGTAGTCAAAAAACACCCGAGGTATTAACCTTTTAAGCATAACCCTACAAGCTAACCACACTCTATCTAACAGAATAAACAAACCATCCTACTAACACTCCATCTCAAAATGTTAACTCCAACGACATGATAATTTTGCAATTCACAACATAGTAGGGATACAAATCTATGAAGGGAAACTATGCACCTAACCACTCCGTAATGTAAAGGTCTAATCAATACACACGTATGTATCGAAGTGTGTATGAATACAACATATAACTACTATTTTTATATGTGAATTGTCAAACTATACCATATGTAAGTCTTTGAATGTTTAATATTGTTATTTCAGCTGATTTGAGCTGGCTGCTGATGACAATATCAGACTACATATACATACATTGTAAATAACTGTATTGTCACATGGCTGGAAGACCAGTGCCATGGCACTGACAAAAGACTTTATTCAATGAATAAACTATATTTACAACAACAACAAAACCCCCCCAAAAAACGGATTTTGTGTCATTATGCCTTGATATTATGTGATTTGCACACTGTGCAGAGTATATGTTGAGAGGAAACATATACAATCGGATTGTAGCTATTGGATTTTAATCAACATAAAGTAGGTATGCAAAACTAAGACCATCAACGGTGAGACACATTTTCTCCAAGTTTTAAATAGGGTTATAATTCACCTCTAAAGAGAGTCAGAGGTGAATTAATGTACGTAACGTTGGTCAGCGTGCCATGAGCGGATGCGAGATTTTTGCGAGCTTTTTGCGAACGTTTTGCGAGGCACATGAACGTTCTCATACGCAAGCAATAGGTCAGAGATACGTTCTGCATACGTTACGTAGGTTGTGTGTATGTTGTGTATACGCCCATTTTTATCCCCCGCCCCTGAAAAGTTTGATGAATGCCGACGTACTGGAAAATCGTTGTATGTTGGGCACGCGCTGACGCCGTACGTCGTACTGTGACAGGCCTTTAAACTTGCTGTACGCTATGTGTAGCTGTGTGCAGTGGCCCTGCAGTGTGCTTTCACTTTTGCATCCAGGAAGTGACGTGTTTGCTGGGTGTCCCGGTGTGGTGGTTTCAGCATGTTCCCGTGCTCAGACGTGTCCCGTTGCTTCTGCGCATGCGCGGATTTCGCATCAACTCGGATCACCCGAGACACTTATTGGCGCATGCGCACATCCTACAATCTCGGGTCGAATAATCGAATACGCTTCTCCGCGCTCGGGTGGAGAATTTTTTTTTTTTTTTTAATAGCCGATAAAAAATACAGCAAAATAGGATTTAAAGTATTTTATGATGGCCTAGTTTACCTATATTTCCATTTAATTAATCTAAGTTATTCTTTTTTGGCACATGGCACGTGTATTTGTCGACTCCACTCGCCGTGTTCTATTTGAAATTCTGACGACTGGGATGACCCGAGTCGCCCGGGTAGTGTTAATCGATTACGGCCATGTTTATTAGATTCTGACGCATGCGCAGAAGCGAGGGACACGTCTGAGCACGGGAACACGCTGAAACCACCACACCGGGACAAAGTTGTTTACACATAGCGGCAGACGCAGCCGACACTGGGGCTATTTATAGCCACCTGTACACAGCTAGGGCGGGTGAGTGGAGTGCGCAGGTGTGCGATTCCCAACACCTGGGCTGCTGTCCTGTGACAGTGGGTCAGCGAGAGGCGTCACACCACACCTGCACAGGTCAAGCTTAATGCCCGCGCGCGCGTGTGCGTATATTATATGTCTGTGTGTGAGTGTGTGTGTTTGTGTATGAAGATATGCCTGTATGTTTGTTTGTTGTTTTACGTCCTAGCAACATTTGAGGTCATATCAACTAAAGACGGGTACCGACTTCTGACAGTCCACCTTCATGGCGACTTTATAGTGCTGCCCCACTGGGAGACCAGGCCACTGGCAATATGACCCCATATCCCACACAGTCACATTATTCTCATACTTTGCTAATCGGTCCTTGTCCTATTCTATTAACAAGCTCCAGGCTAGGTAGCGACATGTATCAATTTTTAAGTCACTGGTTTGACTCGACCAGGTTTCTAACCCTCGAACCCGTGGGTTCGGATCCCCCGATCTCCCAAAACAGGAGACGGATGCTCGACTCATTCGGTCATCCCGTCTAGTGTGTGTGTATATATATATTATATATGCGTGTGAGTTTGTGTATGAAGAGATGCATGCATGTTTGTTTGTTTTATGTGCTAGCAACATTTAAGGTCATATCAACTGAAGACAGGTGCCGTGTTGTGACAGTCCACACTCATGGTGACATTATAGTGCTGCTCCACTGGGAAACCAGGCCACTGGCAACATGACCCCATATCCCACAGTCACATTATCCTGATATTGTGCTAACCAGTCCTTGTCCTATCCTATTAATGAACAAGTACCAGGCTCAGTAGCAACAAGTATCAATTTTATAAGTCATTGGTTTGACTCGGCTGGGATTCCAACTCCAGACCTTCCACACGGGAAGCCTGCGCTCTACCGAATCGGGCACTGCATCCAGTCTGAAGATATATATGGGTCACTCTCCTGAAAACTGGGATTTTAAAACATCAATAAAAAAACTTCCTACCTATTTATTTCCTTATACTTTTCATATTCATGTTCAGATTTGATGTAAGAAATAAGGGAAATAAAATAGACTGTGTGCAACTTTGGTCCTTTTAGTTATGAAGTGTTTTTGTACCCAAAAAAACATTTTACAGTCAGCCATTTGTAACATGACATATGGGATATGGTTGAATCCTTACTAACATCTTGTATTGCATTGATATATCAAATAAAACAGTTCCCAAATCAAAAAGGAAGTATTTATTAACATGTATGCATGCTTAAATTAAAAAAAAAATGTTGATGTCTTCAGAAATAAAATTACAAATTTCCATCACAGATGTAACCAGTGGTGTCTGGATGCCACACAAATATTGTGCACTAATTATTCAGTGAATAAAGCATGGCTAGGAATTACTTCTTTTTTTATATATCAATATAAGCACTACATATTTCTGTATATTATGCCATGATTAATATGCTTCTAAGTATGAAATTATTTAATTCTGCTTAGATTTTTATTAAGCAGACTGTGTGGTGTCCTAAACATGTGTTACATCTGAGCAACACATGTTATGCTGCCATAAGACATAGCTTAATCATGGACTACACCTTTATTTTTTATCTCATCAATTTATATTTTACATAGATGTAAAGGGGAGATTTCCAGCTTTCATTTGCAACCACAAATTAAAAAAAATTCAAATATTAGATTTTAACTCTCCATGTGACACTTCTTGCCAGCTTTCAGGAGAGTGACCCATATATATATATGTGTGTGTGTGTGTGTGTGTGTGTGTGTGTGTGTGTGTGAAGAGATGTTTGTTGGTGTGTCTGCTTGCGCGGTTCTATTTGTGTTTTGTTGGCGTGTGTATATGTCTGTGGGGGGGGGGGGATGTTGGTTTGCTTGTTCATTAGGGTTTCACGTCCTAGCAACATTTACGATCAGATCAAGAGGGGCACTGATTTGTGACAGTGAACAAAGCATGGGGACTTCATAGTGCTGCCCCACTGTGACACCGTGCTGCTGGCACCATGACCTGATATATGTAATCATCTAGACACTGAGTGAATCAGTCATTTCCCTATCATAGTAACGCCAGTTAAGGTTGTGATCAGTTATACTTTTGTAACTCTTGTGGTGTTCTCTGTGGCGGAGTGGTTAGAGTGTCTGACTTTTTTCTAGGTCAGACTCCTAATCTGAAGGTCAGTGGTTAGATTCCCCATGCCCCCATCTCTGCCAATTTGGATTTCCACTGCTGTGTATAACTTACAGCATCATCAAAGGCCAGTTGCTCTCATACCATGCCTATGTGGGGTGGGAGCTCAAAAATCCCTCAGGTCGGTAAAAGTGTAGGCTCGGGCTTTCTATCAACAAACTGTCTAATGGTGAAAACTTATCCATGATAGGCAATATAAATCTTCAAGAAAAACGGTATCTTTGATTTGACTCGGTCCAGATCGATCCGATCAGCTGAGGCTGCTCCAGCCACCTACCGCAAGGAAGGAGACACTCTATCCACTCAACCATGCCTCCCGGTCAAATCACATTTACATGGACGGAACACGACACATGCAGTGTGTAGGTGTTAACAGATAACAACACAATAACAAATTTTGATTCTGGCAGCTCCCATCTTTGCCAATTCTAAAAACCATTTCCATCGGAGATAGTTTGGTTGAATTTGGAATTAATTCAGTTGTACGGTGGATTCTAAAAGGACCAATGTCACCAGACGGACTTAATGAACGTTCGTTTCCTGTATGCGAGGTCATGGTTTCAGCCAGACCAGGCGTCCGAATGAGTTGAGCGTCCGTCTTCCATTTTTGTTGATCATGGGATTCAAACCCACAGGTTTGAACCCTGGTCGAGTCAAACCAATGACCTAAATATTTATACTTGTCGCTTCATAGCCAGGCACCCAACATTATTAGGATAGGACAAGGA
The DNA here is from genome assembly GCA_030323885.1 of Branchipolynoe longqiensis. Lineage (NCBI taxonomy): Eukaryota > Metazoa > Annelida > Polychaeta > Phyllodocida > Polynoidae > Branchipolynoe > Branchipolynoe longqiensis. The sequence goes on along the minus strand of JASIRB010000061.1, from coordinate 126,079 downwards.
TTGGTTGGCTTATTGTCAGGATAATACGACTGAGTGGGATATCAGGTCATGATTATGGTCCAGGCCTCAGGTGCACCATGACCCGATTTCTCACTGAGTCACATCATTCTGATAGTGATACTGAGCTAACCACTCCTTGCCTTATCCTACTAATGCCAAGCGCCAAGGCTAGGTAGTGACTAGATAAAAGATTCACCCGGTACTTTTGGTACACGGGTGAAGGACAACGTAGTGTAATTACGGGTGAAAATAGCTTTAGTATAGAACAGGAAGTAGAATGGCTACCTCCAGTATCAAATGGATACTCATATAGGCACAGAGTTGGTGAAATAGGAGAGAATGCAAAAAGACAAGATGGCGGCCATAGAACACCGTCGATTTCACTTTTAAATCTGATTAAACTAGATGTTTTATTATATTTTTCAACTCAAAGGTATCGGGTAAATATAAAAACATATATAAAGAATATATTTTGCTTCTTAAATTAAGACATTATTCATTCAATTAATTTCCCCAGCATGTCAAAATTCTTCGCCAGCTGTTCTGGTGGGTTGGTTTTCACCCCTGTACTGTCAGTACAGGGTGAATCTTTTATCTAGGCAGTGACACGTATAAATTTGGTAAGTCATCGGTTTGACCGGCTGGGTTTTGAACGCCCGACCTTCCAGACGAAAAGCCTGCGTTCTAACCAGTTCGGCCACCGCGTGTGGTCGCGTGAAAGAAGGGGCGGGGGCCCCGCATTGCAGAGTTAATGTGGCGGGTTGCTTCACCTACCGACTGCAGCGGCTGTCTTGGCCGTGGGCAGGTTGGAGCAGTCACCGATGCCGAATACATTGGGGAAGTGCGTATGTTGCAGTGTGTCCCTGTTGATGTCTAGGTATCCGGACGCGTCGACCAGTGGCGATGCCTTGAGCACGTCCGGGGCAGAGCATGGCGGCCCGACATGCAGCATGGAGTACTGGGCGGAGCAAACACAGCGGCCATGTTAACAATACACACAGGCAGCGAAACTGTGCTCACACGGCAAGCACCATGTATGTAGGTATGTGTGTAGGTGTGTAGGTATGTGTGTGTATGTATACATGTATTTATGTATGTGTGTGTATGTATGTGTGTATGTATGCATACATGTATGTGTGTAGGTATGTGTGTATGTATACATGTATTTATGTATGTATATATGTATGTGTGTAGGTATGCATGCATGTATGTGTGTAGGTATGTGTGTGTATACTTTAATGTACATATGTATGTGTGTAGGTATGTGTTTATGTATACATGTATGTATGTGTATGTATGTATGTCTGTAGGTATGTGTGTAGGTCTGTGTGTAGGTATATGTGTATGCATGTATGTGTGTTTATACATGTATGTGTGTAGGTATGTGTGTATGTATACATGTATGTACGTATGTATCTGTGTATGTATGTGTGTAGGTATCAAGTGATGGACGCATTGATGCTGAAATACAGAGGAGGATGGCCAAGGCTAGCGCATCTTTCAGCCGACTACGCCAGAGACTCTGGAACAACCACCATGTGTCCATGCGGGTCAAAGGCAAGATCTACCGTGCAATCATGCTATCCACCCTACTATATGGAGCCGAGGCCTGGTCAGTGTACAGACGACAGGTGAAAAAGCTGCATGCCTTCATGATGCGACATCTGCGTTCAATCATGAGGCTAACCTGGAAGGACAAAGTGACAAATAAGGAAATACTCGAACGGACGGGGCTGCCCTCTATGGAAGATCTTCTGATCAAAAAGAATCTCCGGTGGACTGGACACCTCATGAGGATGTCATCAGACAGGCTACCAAAGCAGATCCTCTATTCTCAACTGTCTTGTGGTTACAGAAAGAAAGGGCGCCCTCCTCTCCGGTTCAAGGATACCATCAAGAGAAACCTGAAGCTGAGAGACATTAAGACCGACTCATGGACATCACTCTCACAGCAGAGAGCTAAATGGAGAGCGGCAGTCAAGTAATGAAAGCAGTCTTTGTCGCATGGCGACCGACAGCATGATGATGATGTGTGTAGGTATGTGTGTAGGTATGTATGTATACATTTTATGTGTGTATGTATGTGTATATGTATGTGCGTATTCAAGTGTGTATGTATGTATACATGTGTATATATGCATGTATGTATATATAAATATGTATGCATGTATGTGTATATGTATGTGTGCATATGTATAGGTATGTATGTATGTATGTATGTATGTATGTATGTATGTATGTAACTAAGTGAGATGAAGAAAAGCGACAGTCTCTTTATTATTCGCTTCATTCTGTTACCACGGTTGCTTACAACCATTGTTTTCTTCATGCCCATGCAAAAAAACGCGGACGAAAACGCGGATCCCCCCCCCCCCCCATCCCCATAGGATTAGCACTCAGGGAATCGCAGAAAACTATCCTTGTTGTGACAGTCTTTATTACCGCCATGCCTATTTGGGGTTTATGTCCTAGCAACATCTAAGGTCATATAAGAACGGGATTCAAACTAACCAATTGTTGTCATATACATTCTGATTCCTTAGCATTCTGTTTAATATTAATCGGTGAATATATCAAATACTCGCGGAAATCCGCGGAATCGCGGAGATCTTTCATCCCTTACATATTAGTAATTGTTAGGAGGAGGTGTAGGAGGTGGTATAGGAGGAGGAAGAGGAGACCAGGAAGGGGTGGAGGCGGATCAGGAGGAGTAGTAGGATGAGAATGAGCGGAAGGCAAGATGTGGAGGAGTTGTAAGAAGATGTTGTTTGTGTGTGTTTGTTGTTGTTTTACATCCTAGCAACATCCAATGTCATATCAGGACGGGTACCGACTTGTAACAGTGTGCATTCATGGCGACTTTATAGTGCTGCCCCACTGAAAGACCAGGCTGCCAGCACCATGACCTGATATCCCACTCAGTCACATTATCCTGACACTGAACCAACCAGTCCTTGCCCTATTCTAATAATGCCAAGCGCCAGGCTAGGAAGCAACAGGTATCAATTTTTAAGTCATTGGTTTGACTCTACCAGGGTTCGAACCCACGATCAGAAGAAGAAGAAGAAGAAGAAGAAGAAGAAGAAAAAAAAAGGAGGAGGAGCAGGGGGAGAAAGAGAAGAAGCTATCAAAGCTATTGTATTTATTGTAAACCCTCTGAGGCTTGCTGTACATAATTGTGTCAACTGTGGTGTGCATTGAGAGCTAGCTATACAGTAAAACCTCTCTAACTGACCACCTCTACAGATCAACCACTCCCCTATATTGATCGCTTTATTTGTGACCCAAACGATCGCCCATACAATACCATTGTAACGATAAAAAAAAAAAATCCCCAAGCCGACCACCTCCCTAAATGGACCATTTTAAAGTCGGTCCCATGGTGGGTCGACTTCGAGAGGTTTTACAATATTCCATGCTCTTATTTCCAAGTCCGTGTTTTATAATCAATGAAATAACGTGTCCATCCAAGAACACGAACAACAGCTGCATTGCCCTAACAACAACTGCAACAACAACAACATTTACACTGCCCCAACTAAATCTAATTTATAGCAATTAAATGTTCTCATATAAAAATGTGCGCCTAGAACTACCTACCAACAGAGTGACCTCTACACACCTTGACCCTTGTTGCCATTGGATGACCAAATTGACCTTGGGATGATCGCAATGACATTGAAATGATCATATTTATCTCCGTGACCCCATTTAACCTTGGGTGTTATCCGAGTCACCTTGAAGTGACCTTGGCCACCCGCAGATGACCTCCACCGGCATAAGGTCACCTCAGTCGCTCTAGCAATGACCTCAGCCACTCTAGTAGTGAGCTCAGCCAGCTGAGCTGACCCAGTTCATCATGAAGGTCACCTCTAATTGACTTCACTCACCTTGAAAGTTTCGGTTTTTCCAGGCTCGTCAAGAAGTTCGAAGATGGCTTCTTGTTTGTCTGGCTTTACTTCAATGATGTTATGTCTGAAGTTTACATCGATGTTTCTACAACGGCAGACAATGGGATGATAGTAACTTTGACCTTGACCTCAGATCATGATTAGACGCAGCATTTTGTCCATAGGGCCTTAACTGACGTGTGAGCGGGCACGTAGTCTCTACGGTTATCTGTCAGCAATAAGGTCATCATGGAAACATTTTGAAACATGGCAAGGCAACGTCACCTCAAATACACACCAACAAATACTAAAATAAAAAAAATTAATTTTAAAGACGAAAAAGAAAAGAAGTGGAAATCTGACTTCAGCCATATTTATTGTGATTCTCTGGGTCGGCTAAAACTGATGAGTGGCTGTAGCGCTTTCTCGTAGGGAAAGTCTTTCCGAAACCCGCTGGTATTTCATCCCATTCTGGGGAGATCGGGGGATCCGAACCCTGGTCGAGTCAAACGAATGACTTAACAATGGATACTTGTCGCTTCCTAGCCAGGCGCTCGGCATTCTTAGAATAGGGCAAGGACTGGTTGGCTCAGTGTCAGGATAATGTAACTGAGTGGGATATCAGGTCATGGTGCTGATGGCCTGGTCTCCCAGTGGGGCAGCACTATAAAGTCACCATGAGTGCACACTGTCACAAGTCGGTACCTGTCCTGATATGACCTTAGATGTTGCTAGGATGTAAAACAACAACAGACAAATCATCCCTGTCTATTTAAGGACGCATGACTCACCTGTCCTTGACAACCTTCGTGAGGGCCTCAGCATACTTGGGGATTCCAAAGAGGACCGGCAGAGATGTGTTGTATAAGACGTTGACCTTGTCACGTTTACCCACCTGAAAGTGAACCATGATGTCACTCAGTTTGACGTCACTCAGTCGCCACACTTTTTACCAGTGTTCTGTGTTCTCATCAAGAGTGGGTAGGTGGGTGGGCTAGGACAAACCATGAGGTGCAAAAGATAAACCCTCCAGATTGTGAGTGAATTGATAACCTTGGCTTTATTAAGAGTCCTCTGAGCAGGAACAAAGGCATGCTTTATAACTCTGTAGGAAGCTTACAGTGACCCGATATAGGAAGCTGGGATGGGACCGCTCTCCAAGCACAACTTTGCCTAGTTTTTTTTCTGTTTTATAACAAAATAGTGAATGAGTGAGTGACTTGGAAGTTTCACGCCATATCGGCAACTATGGTGATAAGTATAACCGAATATGTGCATGGAGAGTGCTGAGGTCATAACTTGCCAGGTTACTCTACTGCCCCTCTGTGGTAAATAGCTGGGTGAGAGTTGAGAGAAGATTGATTGCTTGGTTATGGTTTAATTTCGTGTCGGCAGCAAGGTCAATAGTCACGACAGAAATGTGGTTGTATTTATTCTGTCAGTTTTGCTAATGACATTTATATACCTACATTAAAATTTACACACAAATCCGAAATGGTCAGATTTGTGTCAAATCTTTTACAGCAAAAAGTATCTTTAATGATTTGTGTCAGATCACTATGTGGAGAGGAGGGAGAACAAAACTATTTTTGAGAGTGTAGTAGGCCTACACACTGTAGGAGGTATATTTGATTTAATGTAAATTATTTGTTTGTACAGTTGTATTGCATAATTTTCTGGCAGTGAGAAATCAGAGAGAGAAAACAGTATAAAAAAGTAAAATAAAAAAGGAGATGAAAAAGGCATAGCCCTCCACAATGATACCATAGGGGAAATGAGGAAAGGGCATGGCCCTCCATAATACCATAGGGGAAATATGGAAAGGGCATGGCCCTCCATAATACCATAGGGGAAATATGGAAAGGGCATGGCCCTCCATAATACCATAGGGGAAATATGGAAAGGGCATGGCCCTCCATAATACCATAGGGGAAATGAGGAAAGGGCATGGCCCTCCATAATACCATAGGGGAAATATGGAAAGGGCATGGCCCTCCATAATACCATAGGGGAAATATGGAAAGGGCATGGCCCTCCATAATACCATAGGGGAAATATGGAAAGGGCATGGCCCTCCACCATAACATTGGGGAAATATGAAGGATTTCCCCCAACAATGATCATATAACAGCTGTGTGTGTGGGGGGGGGGGGGTATGAGGATAAAATAGAAAAGTATTTCTTCCAAAAGGCCTTGCTTTGCACTCACCCTTCTGAGATAGTCGTCCGTAAGGTACATAATTTTCTGTGGCGCGCCTGCGCACTTGATGGGCTTGTTGGGAAATGTGAAGATAGCAGTGCCGCCTTTGAGAGCTTGCATCGCAGGGAACGTCTTGGTGACATACTTGGGGGAGTAGTTCGAGACGACATCGGGGTAATTCTCCAACGCCTCCGGCAAACCCTTCACCTGCGGAGAGTATTCAGTTGGTTTATTGAGGGTTTTATGTTCTAGCAACATCTAAGGTCACAGATACCATGACGGGGACCAGACGGGATGGCCGAATGAGTTGGCCGAATGAGTTGAGCGTCCGTCTCGGATTTTGGGAGATTGTGGGATTCGAATCTATGGGTTAGCGAACCTTGGTTGAGTCAAACCAATGACTTAAACATTGATACTTGTCACTTCCTAGCCAGGCGCTGGGCATTATTAGGATAGGGCAAAGGACTCGTTGGCTCAGTGTCAGGATAATGTGACTGAGTGGGATATCAGGTCAAGGTGCTGGCAGCCTGGTCTTCCAGTGGGGGAACATTATAAAGTTGCCATGAGTGTGCAGTCACCATCCTGTTATGACCTTAGATGTTGCCAGGACATAAAACTACAACAACAAAAAACAACCCGGACGGGAGCCGACTTTGGTGACAATGTAGACTGGTGGTGACTTATAGTGCTGCCCCACTGGGATACCGATCCCACTGGCTCCGTGACCTGATATCCCACTCAGGCACATTATCTGGACACTAAGACAACCAGTCTACTCTAATGTATGGGGCAGAGACATGGACAATCTCTAAGAAAATGTACAAACGTTTGGCAGCATTTGAGATGTGGACTTATCGAAGGATGATGAAAATATCATGGACAAAGAAGATCACCAACAAAGAAGTTCTCAGAAAAATTAAAAATAAGAAAAGCTTGTTTGCCACTATACAGACAAAGAAACTTATTTATTTTGGCCACATCATTCGTCAGAGTTCAATATACCGTACATTGTTGGAAGGGAAGGTGAATGGCAGCAGAGGGAGAGGGAGACCAAGAACATCATGGTTTACAAATATTTCACAGTGGACAGGCTTGAATTATTCACAGTCTATCAGAACAGCACAACATCGGGACAAGTGGAGAACCATTGCATCCAACCCTCGACTAGAGGATGGAACTATTGATTGATTGAAGACAACCAGTCCTTGTCGCATGTTAGTAGTAATACACAGTGGCAGGCAAGGTCATAACAAGTATGACTTTTGGAAGCATTTAGTTTGACTAGGTCGGGGATTTATCGCACGCCCTCCCACCGGGGAAACGAGTGTTCCACCAAGCTCGCCATTCAGCTAGTAGTAGCGAGAGTATTCAGTGTTCTGAAGTGAGAAGTGTTATTTACGGTGGCAGCAAAGTGGTGACATCAATCACTTTGAGCTGTGTTGGTGCAGCTAAATGTACCTGTGGAGTGTTCGTCATTGACATTATTTTCTTTTAACCCGAAATGACAAAGCAACAACAAAAATATTTTACTAATGGCGACATTATAGTGATGCCTCACTGGAAGACCAGAACACCATGACCCAATATACCACACCGTATATTATCCTGATACTGTGCTAACCAGTCCGTGTCCTTGAATGGTTCTGCTGAAAGCATGTTGTGCCTGTGGCATCCATTGGCACTTTGTGCATAATTAGGTCCAGGAGGCTTCCCTGTAGAATTCCTTTGTGTTTGCTCTCCCAACAGATTCCCTGTAGCATTTCTTTGTGCTTGCTCTCCTAACAGATTCCCTAGAGCATTTCTTTGTGCTTGCTCTCCTAACAGATTCCCTGTAGCATTTCTTTGTGCTTGCTCTCCGAACAGATTCCACGTGCGGAAGGTTGGGAATTCGGTTCCCGGTCGAGTCGATCGAATGACTTAAAAGTTTATACTTGTCGTTTCCTAGCCAGGCACTAGGCATTATTAGGATAGGGCAAGGACTGGTTGGCTCAGTGTCAGGATAATGTGACTGAGTGGGATATCATTACATGGTACTGGCGACCTGATTTCCAAGTGGGACAGCACTATAAAGTCATCATGAGTGCGCACTGTCACAAGTCGGTACCCGTCATGATATGACCTTAGATGTTGCCAGGATGTAAAATTCCAACAACCAACCAGCCTAACAGATTCAACCAATGCGCTGGACCGGGATGGGGTAAACGAAGCATAGAAAGGATAAAATAAGGGTTCATATTTATCTGTCAGCCAACCAAAGCGGGCTTACCATAGTGTTTCAGAGTACGGACGAAATGGTGTAATGAAGACAGAAAATCGTAATTTGAAATGATTGATATTGTTATTTCATCTGACTTGAGCTAACTGCTGAACACAAGATCGGACTACATATACATATATTAGAAATAACTATTGTTACATGGCCGGAAGACCAGTGCCACAGCGCTGACAAGATTTTATTCAATGAATAAACTATATTTACAACAACAACAAAGGGATTCTGCAGAAACTGTAATATTTGGCAGCTCTCTCTGTGTCTCTATCTCTGTCTCTCTCGGTGTGTCTCACACACACACACACACACACACACCCTGGCGTTGTGCATATATATATATATATAAGAAATATATATATATATATATATATTGTATGTGTGTGTGTGTGTGAGAGAGACACAATATAGTGTGTGTGAGATGTATATATATATATACACACACACACACATCCCTGGACAGACTAGAAGACCAGCGCATCGGTGTTGAACAAATAATGTTATTCAGCAGGAATAAAATTAGAGAGACAAAAGAAGAAGGGATACGAGCAATGCTTTTAGTGTTTGTTAATGCATTCATTCATTCATTCCTACATTCATTCCTACATTCATTCATTCATACATTCATTCATTCGTTCATTAAGCACGGGACATTTCAGTTGTGCACAACTGGTCTTCATCCCACTGCTCCCTACATACCTACATTTAGTATATAGGCCCAATACAATTTTCTGTTTTTTTATCTCTCAACGTTCATAATTTTCATCGACAAATCCCCTCCCCAATAAAAAAATAATCCATTACGACCAAAAATCCCCGCTGGTCATGACTGGATGTGGGTCGGGACGAGATGGGAAGGGGGAGTGGGGGGGGGGGCGATTTCCAGCTGGATATGGTTTTATTCAATTAGAAGCCTTTTAACACTAAACACCTAAATACATTCGACACCGATCACCTTGTGGTCAGTGATGGTGTGTAGTTAGTAAACTTCCCGACCTTAAAGTAGCTGCCTGCCTGGCAACGGCCCACTTCACCAAAGTTGGCCATTTTCTCCGATTGTGGACGGTGGAGTGTAAGCCTCTCATGCGAGAGATCAAGATATCGATTCACGATCGAGTCAAACCAATGACTTAAAAAATTGATACGTGTCGCTTCCTAGCCTGGCGCTAGGCATTAATAGGATAAAGCAAGGACTGGTTAGCTCAGCGCCAGGATAATGTGACTTGAGTGGGATATCAGGTCATGGTGCTGGCGGCCTGATTTCGCAGCACTATAACCCAGCCATGAGCATGCACTGTCACAGAGAAGTAGCCAGAATGTAGCCAGGATGTAAAATCCCAACAACCAACCGATTCTCCCACCAGGGGGCGCCCCACCTGACTTCCATGCGTATGTTTTATTCACGAATAGCTGGATATTGCCGGGTATTTAGACATTGACCGACATAGCTTCTCCCGACATGTATGCATGAGAAAGACGGTGCTGGACTCGCCAAACAACCGGCCACCCCTCGCTAAATGGACCCGTCCACCTCGCCTCCTTATAGACTACATCGCCATTCCAGCCGCGCAGTGCATTGTGGGATGCATGGAAGAAAAACAAACCCCTGCAAAGCACATGGCTAATGCTAATACACTGGGTGCAGCTATGAAATGTGCTAGTTTCAGCTCATCTTATCTCTTGTTTGAAACATAGAATACCAACTAAAAAAATATATATAATAAATTAAGATGTTAATCTTTTATCTAGCATTGCATTTAGATCAATCTAATCAGCACATCTTATACCATCTGCATTTAGATTGAGAAAAATCTGGGCACTCAGACTAGTGTTAGAGCCATAGCCAGAGTCAGTTTTACTCATTTTATTCATGTTTTTATTTATATCCTATGGTTAATAACATGTGTTGAGCTAGGAAATGGGTAGGGTTAATCAGACATTCATTATATATTTCTTTGAAACAAGTTGTTGTTGGCACATTTGACATTTTAATATTTAGAACAAGAATTACTTATGTCTAATCAATTGTGATGTAAACATCAGTCTGTAAAGTGACTGAAATTGTATGTTTCTTAGCTCAAAATGCTTAATTATGGAGAGTTGTGTCTTAAACATATTCATTATATTATTATATTGCATCCACCCATCCATGTTTGTACCAAATTGTTATGTATTTTTAATCATTTGTAATAAAATCAAAGTTTTGCCCTACGTGTATCGGCAAACTCAATGGCAGTAGCCTTTGCTTTGCTGCCAACGCCGGTTTCAGCACATGCGCAGTCGGAACGGTGATCTCGTGTATTCAGTCATCACACTATCTTCATTAACATTTAGATTTAGCCTGCTTTTAGAGTTACATAATCCGAGTTTTGAGTTTCTGCCATCTTAAAGCTGCATAGTCCGATGAAAGATCAAATTTTCAAAACCAAAACAATTACCTAGATTTGATCCTACATATGTAACTTAGACACTAGTGCACTCATTACACATTTGTCATCACACAGAAGGAAATGCTGAGACAAATGAATAGAACAGATTACTGCAAAAGCCTATGGCGTCAGAGTTTTAGCATGCTTGCAAAAATTAATTATGCATGGTTCTGCTTCGAATATCTCCAAAGTTAGCCATCTAAAATAAAAGTTACTTCAAACTGAAGTAAGGTTGATTATAACGACCAACCTAATATATTTATCTCAGAAAAATGACCTAAACCCAAAACCATCGGACTATGCAACTTTAATACATACATACATACATACATACATTACACACATACATACATACATAGATACATCCATACATAGATACATACATAGATACATACATACATTACACACATACATACATAGATACATACATATATACATACATACATAGATACATACTTAAGCCCCGTTTACACGGGCGATGTAAAACGTTTCATATGAACCCACTTGCCTAGATCGACTCAGATTTGGCGTGTAGACGCAGTTCTGTGGCGTTTTAGGGCTGAATCACTTCATATGAAACGTTTCATCTAGACCACCTCGCGAGGTAGTATAGATGAAGCGTTTCAGCTGGTTCCCGGCATGTTAGGGCCCGATTAGGCCGAAATCTACTGAATGCGATCATATTTAACAGAATTTCATACTCAAATAATTAAATTTAATTAAATTAACCTTAAATTCCAAGCGATATTATCGTAGCAGCTACATCTGAGTCGAATCGACGAGTGTAAACTAAACACATAGCAGTGCTCACCGGCTACAGGCGCACCACAGGCTGCTGGTTCCCGGCGACAAAACACTTTTTAAACTCTGTCCGTGTAAACGCACCTCAAAAACGTATCATATAAATCGCCTTGTCTAGAACGTTTCACAATTCCCCGTGTAAACACGGCTATAGATACATAGATACATACATACATAGATACATACACACATACATAGATACATACATACATACATACATACATACATAGATACACACATACATAGATACATACATACATTACACACATACATACATTACAGACATACATACATACACACATAAGCACACATACATAAGGATATATATTTTAATATATTAAGTTAATCAGTATGATCTACTTTACTTCATAAACTATGTAAAAAACACAAAAGATTGTGTAACTACCTATATCCATGTAACACTTACGGTCGGAAGACCAGTGCTACGGCACTGACAACGGATATATATGAATAAACCAGAAATATAACCAACAAAAAGTTGAAAGTGTTAATTTTGGAGATATTTGAAGTGAAAAAAATGACAAATAAATTTGGTGTGTACATCGAAATGGTGGACATCCTAGGTTTGCATCACTTGTAGCAGTGAGAGGTTCTATTGAATCGACTTACTATCTCCTCAATTAGAGGCCTTTTAACACTCAACACCCCTAAATACAATCTACACTCTACATACGATAAGCGTTTTATAAGGGCACTAGAAGCTAATTTGGATATGAGAATGTTACATCTGTCTTGAAATGCATTACAATGTTTAAAATATAAGCAAGTGCACCATAATAGATTTTGAGAGCATTTAATGAAAATAAGCTTGCGATATGGTCGTAAATTAGCTCTGTGAAAAAGACCAAGACACCAAACCATCAGATCTTATTGCACAACATTGTAACGTTAGCTTTATTTTCGCATTTCATTCTACTAATAAACCAGCAGGGGAGGGGGCCAGGGGGGGATACTTTTTGTTGCTGTTATACTGCCCATACACAGTTTAATGGTCACATTAATTTTTACAAAGCAATATATTTTTTACAAAGCAATACAATACACAAACGTTGTGTTCTAATGCAAATTTTAAGTTGAAAACTTTCATTGCATATATTTTTAATACTCCGAAAAATCTAAGGTAAAAAAGAAAAGATGAGGCTATTTAATTAAACACTTACCAGGTGGAAGTCCAGCTGTAGCCCCATTGCCACCAACAGGTACTCATAGTGGAGCTGCAAGAAAGAGGCAAATGCATATACAGTAAAACCTCTCTAACCGACCACCTCCACAGATCGACCACCCACCTCTATCAATCGCTTTATTTCAATCTCAAACGATCGCCCATATAATACAATTGTAATGATATTCTACAAATCGACCACCTCCCTATTCTGTATATCAACCGTTTTATTTGACCCCAAAGTGATATTTGAATTCTCTAAAGCGATCGATTATTATTATGTGTTGAAAGAAAGAAGTTGAAACAAAAAATGTGTGTCAATTTTGATGTAAATGTGGAAATATGTAAATTTTTATATTTTCACTTTGACACAAAATTATTTAAACATACTTTTGATACATTTTGTGGGATAGATTAAATCCATATAGTATTGTTAACATACTTAATTAATACATATACACATATACAAAAATAACTATTTCACTTGCTATTAAAAAAAGAAAGAATTAATTATGTCCAACTTCCTAAACCAAACACCTCCCTAAATGAACCATTTAAAGTCGGTCCCATGGTCGGTCGATTTAGAGAGGTTTTACTGTATTTGTGAATTTGATGGTGTAATCATTGCAGAACTGTTATTTTTCAGTTGTGATACCTTAAATAATGACCTAGTCTAAAGTTAGCATAAGAAATTTACCACACATTGATGGATAACAAAGATTCTTAAAAGAAAATTCTACAGTTTTTTTCTTCTAAAACGAGGACACTGTAGGATTCATGACCTATATTCATGTTTGAAATTCCTGACCCAGAACAAGGCTGTGTCAGATGTAACTGGTTAAACATGAAACACCAAGCATGCCATTGATTAATATTGCTTCTAAAGATTTAGCTTGGTAACCTAGGTTCACTGTACAAAAGCTCTTATGCCAGGAGAACATTGATCTGAATGCAGTGTTCACAGTTGAAAACAGGTACTACTGTAGTGGCATGTACTGACTGACATGTGTGTCCTTACCTTCTCTCCAACATGTACTGACATGTGTGTGCTTACCTTCTCTCCAACAAGTACTGACATGTGTGTGCTTACCTTCTCTCCAACAAGTACTGACATGTGTGTGCTTACCTTCTTTCCAACAAGTACTGACATGTGTGTGCTTACCTTCTCTCCAACAAGTACTGACAAGTATGTGCTTACCTTCTCTCCAACAAGTACTGACATGTGTGTGCTTACCTTCTCTCCAACAAGTACTGACATGTGTGTGCTTACATTCTCTCCAACAAGTACTGACATGGGCATGCTTACCTTCTCTCCAACATGTACTGACATGTGTGTGCTTACCTTCTCTCCAACATGTACTGACATGTGTGCTTACCTTCTTTCCAACATGTACTGCCATGTGTGTGCTTACCTTCTTTCCAACATGTACTGACATGTGTGCTTACTTTCTCTCCAACATGTACTGCCATGTGTGTGCTTACCTTCTTTCCAACATGTACTGCCATGTGTGTGCTTAACGTCTCTCCAACATGTACTGCCTTGTGTGGGCTTACCTTCTCTACAATATATGCATAGACATGTATTGTTGTGGGCTTACCTTCTCGCCAACATGGATTGATATGCATGTGCTTAACTTAGGTATGCATGCCTTCTCTTCAACATGTATTGACATGTATGTGATTACTTTCTTTCCAGTAGTTACTGACGTGTGTGTGCTTACCTTCTATCCAATATGGGTTAACATGTATGTGCTTAACTTCTCTCCAACATTACCTAACATGTTTGTGCTTACCTTCTCTCCATGTATTGATGTGTATGCTTACCTTTTCTCCAACATGTATTGATGTGTGTGCTTACCTTTCCTCCAACAGGTATTGTGTAGTTAACTTTGCTCCAACATATATTGATATGTGTGCTTACCTTCTCTCCGCCTGCTGTGGTAACTGTGTTGTTCTTGGGGTCAAAGGTGGCAGCGCTGTCCTTGATCCAATCACAGGCAGTTGGCAGGATGGTGTTGGTGGCGCCAAGAGTCTGCCTGAAGTCTTTCAGACCTCCTCCAACCAGCGTCCACATAGCCTGGTAGTAATGGTTCTGAAACATTGAGAAAGTCATTGACACATTATTTATTACATACAACGAACATGACAATTTTGATTAGCAGGAATTGCTTATTAATTTTGAACTTGTCGCTTCCTAGCTTGGCGCCGCTCGGCATTAATAGGATAGGGCAAGGACTGGTTAGTTCAGTGTCAGGATAATGTGACTGAATGGGATATCAGAGCATGGTGCCAGTGGCCTGATTTTCCAGTGGGGCAGCACTATGAAGTTGCCATGAGTGTGCACTGTCACAAGTTGGTACGTTGGATAACAATTTATCAAGGCATGTACCATGAGCTCTTAAATACCTAGCCCAAGAGGGATGCTTTGGTCACCTGACTTTGTTGAGATCATCAGCTCACTTATATAACTGGTCACCAATCCCCTATGCCAACACTCAAACCAAGGTAATACTAATAGGGTCTCACCCAAGGTACCCACTTCAGCTCCCTAGGATGTTGACTAGTGTCAGTCGCACCGGAGGATTTTTGTCAACTATATATCAACTATATATATAAGGGATGAAAGTGATGTCTGAATAAAATCGCGGAAATCTAGCCAAGATTATTGTATCGACGGAAAATTTCCACGAAAACGTAGACTTTCGCCCATAGGATTAACACGGTCAGGGAATCGTGGAAGAATGTGGGAAGTCAGGTTTCAACTGTCCTTGTTGTGACACTTTCTTGTTTGTGTTTTATGTTCTCACAACATTTAATGTCATATAAGAACAGGATTTGAATTAACCAATTGTTGTCATATACATCCTGATTCCATGACATTAATCGGTAAATATTAAAAATCGCGGAGATCTTTCATCCCTGGTTATATAGAGCTATAACTAGCTCTAGCTAGAGATATAAACACCAACAAACTTAGTCGCAATTAAGGACACTCATCTCTTATGCAAGGAATTTTGAGTGCGCGCGGTATGCGAAAGGAGGGAGGGTGCCCCCCCCCCCTCACACACACATCACCAACAATGAACATGCCCCATAAATTCGATATTCATGATTACCTCTATACATTATATACCAGGCCACAGAGGATCACTACAACCCGACAGGCTCATTGTGAATGCTGGTAAAACATTGGAGAGGACACTCACAATTATATGACTTCAAGGCTCCGTCCACCTCCTTATATTTGCAAAAAAAACTGTTTCATAGTGTTTATTTTTAGCATAACAAGCTGGCATTAGAGGCCCAATAGGCCCTAGATCAGCCAGGATCTGTAAGTTAATCTGTAAGTTAAGCTCAAACAAATCTTTTCATAACGAAAACCATGTTAAATTGGTTCCAGTGGATCCATAAATCTAGAATAAAGCACAGTACCGCTAGACAGTTGATCTAGGCTGCAATCGTTAAAGTTCTGCATATTAAAGGCTTGCCTTTACCACAAAACAGATTAATGGATATAATCAGTGCTGCCTTCTAGCTGGTAACTTTGCAACTACAACTGCTGTCTTTGTAACACTTAGTGTCCTATAATCCATTGGCTTTGAATATTTGAATAAATATATTTTTGCTTTGCGTTCTAATTGTTTACATTGACTTACACGAAATGACATCCTGAAAGTTTCTTCCTTAGATGTCTACAGCTGCAGGGGAACAGATAGAGTTGCAGAGCGCGGATCTCAAAAAAGACTTGGGGGTCTGGATAGACCCGAGCCTGACCTTCTCTATTCATTGTGAGACACAGGCTGGGAAAGCCAATAGAACACTCGGCCTCATAAGACATACTTACACATACCTGGATGAAGTCAGTCTGACCAAGCTATACACATCCGTGGTGAGATGCAAGCTAGAATATGGATATCCAGCATGGGCACCAATGTACAGGAAGGACTGTGAACTTCTCGAGAGAGTACAGAGGCGTGCAACCCGTCTAGTACCAACCCTGAAGAAATTCTCTTACGAAGACCGACTACGAGCACTAATCCTGCCAAACCTATACCACAGAAGGGTCCGCTGGATAAATGATTAATATCTTAATATCTTAATTTATTATAGATATGTAATGACTGAATCGTATTGGTTTGGAACGGTCAAAACTTCTGCTGGGCAGTGAAACCCTAAAAATAAAAGCTGAAAAAAATATCTGTGCATAGATAGCGGTTTCATTAATTAAATTATATAATATGCGCTTTTGATCGACCGGAAAGTCAACAAACTAAGGTCTCGACTGCGCATGCGTGTGACGTCCTTAATCCACCTCAAGTTAGTCGGTTGCGTTCACACGGGCGATCTAAGTCGATTCATAAAATTCGCTTCATATAAACCACCTACAGAGGTGGTTTATAATATCCGATTTATATGAATCCAATCAGCCCTAAACCGACTCAGATGCGCGTTCACACGCCAAATCTGAGCCGAACTATACAAGTCGATTTTTATGATTCGAATTAACTGCCCCGTGTGAACAGGGCTCTAGATTCGACATGGCCCTAGAGGTAACAATCGAAACCGCCGCGCCGGCATGTCCGATGGTTTTGAGTTTCTGTAATTTTTCTGAGGTAAATATATTAAATTGATTGTTAGAATCTTCCATACGTTAGTTTGAAGTAACTTTTATTTTAAATGGCTAACTTTTGAGATATTTGAAGTGCAAACATGTCAACTTAGTTTTGGCAAGTACGTGCAAAATAACTAAAGAGAAACTTGTTAACCAATCCCCGGGATGAGTGATCGAGTGAGTGGATGAATGGGGTTTTATGCCCTAACATATGGGATCATATCAGGACGGACACTGATTTATGACAGTGAGTTTCTACCACATTAGAAACACACACAAAACAGCTGCCTGCCTGTGTGTGTGTATGTATTTATGTAGGTATTTATGTAGGTATCTATGTATTTATGTGAATCATACAAATACACATCACTTAGGCACATTGCATGCCGCCATACGTGTTAAAGCTGCATAGTCCGATGAAATATCAAATTTTCAAAACCAAAATAATTATCTAGATTTGATTTTACATATCTAACTTAGATAGTGGTGCAATTATTAAACATTTATTTCTGCATTGAAGGGAATAGTGAGTCAATTTGATAGAAGTTTTAGAACCTGTTACTGCAGAAGTCTATGGTGTCAGAGTTTTGGCAAGCTTGCCAAAACTAATTTTCCATGTTTGCACTTCAAATATCTCCAAAATTTACCATTTAAAATAAAAGCAGGTTTAAACTAATGTAAAGTAGATACTGATGATCGATCTAATATATTTATCTCAGAAAAAGTACAGAAATTCAAAACAATCGTACTATGCAACTTTAATTAAATGTCGGCCAAAGACCCTATAATATTAAATAAAGTGGCAGGGGAATAGTTGACTGATCGACCGGCGCGGCCTGATAATATTATAGGGTGTCGGCTTAACTCCGTCCTGGCCTGAAACCAGGACATTTAGATAAAATACGCAGTGAGACCGAGCAATGCTAATGTTTCGCACGTCATAACAACAGCTGTATTTGTCTTGCTGCCTGCCATAGTTTTTTTTCCTTGTTTTTATTTATTTATTTGAAGAAAAAAAATCGCATGTATACAATTATCTATTGAAAATTACTTTTGGGCAGTTGCTTTGACATGTACTGTCTGTTTGGGTTTTAGAATATTTTACCTAAATATTCCAAATGTGTCTCCATTTTTGCTTAACATATTACCAACTACCACCACCACCACCACCACCACCACCACCCATTACTGTTGATGTTGCTGTTGTTGGTGTTGTTGTTATTGTTGTTGGAACACAGTTTCCACATTGTCGAAGAGAACAGCATTTGATCAACATCAAATCTACCCCCCCCCCCCCCAAAGACCCTATAATACTAAGACAGCTCACTAAAGCTAGGATTCCTTACACGCGGTATGCGGTATGCGAATGCGAATGCGAATGCGGCAAAAAAACGAAAAGCATCTAAGTCAATGGGGGTGATTCCTTACACGCGGTATGCGGCATGCGGCATGCGACATGCGAATACTGAATCGGTCCATGTACCGATCGGTGCGGCATGCGAATGCGAATGGTGCTGCGTTTGCCATAGAGAACAGTGGTGAGGAAACCTGACACTGTGTGTGGGTGTGTGTGTGGGTGTGGGTGAAAGGACCCATCCCGTAATCATGCCGCACGCCGCATGCCGCATACCGTGTGTAAGGAATCCTAGCTTCAGCCTGTACTGTGTAATCAAAATGATCAAACCCACCACTTGGTGCACTGGCTGTTCTCTTGGTTAAACAGATGCTATATTATATGTATAAATGTATATATATGAATGTGTGATGATGGTGATGATGCTGATGATGATGTGTGTTTGTTTACAACAATTTCATATTGATGTGTATTCATACTTACCTGTCTCATGTATAATATAATTGTATGTGTTTACATGTGAAACACCAACCTGCAGCTGGGTTGATCAAACCCACCACAAGGTGGCACTGCAAAATTTACATTACCATGGGAGAGATAGGGAGTCAGCCGACTTAGTATTATAGGGTCTTTGACCCCCCTCCCCAGGTTTGTTTAATTCAGGTCTCGAGGAAAAATAGGGAAATTTTTAGATTGGTTTTTGCTTTGCCTGATCCAATGAAATCCAAATAAGAATGGTAAAATATGACAATCGTGGTAAAAATGACCAGGGGCCAAATGTAAGAGTCCGGGTTACGGCTCGTAACCCACGCGTCGTGCGGATTTCCCGGGTTAGCGGCCAAAGTGTCAATGTATGTGCGCGAGTTAGGCTACCGCCTCGAGGGTTAACGTCGCCTTCACTAACTCCCACTTGAGCCTGGGTTAACGTGCAGGTTAGGGACCGATTCGGGCCAAATCTATTCAATGCGACTATATTTAACAGAATTACATACTCAAATCGTGAAATTTCATTAAATTAACCCTAAATTCGAAGCGTTATTAAGGCTACTGCTGCATTGGCGGCGATATTGATATTTATATTTTCAAATCGACGAACGTAAAGTACACAAATCGCCGCCGCCGCCGCATCGACGTGGCTTTCCATACTGGCAGCGACGGCGGTTTGTTTACTGTACTTTTGTCGATTCGAAAATATAACGATTAATATCGCCGCCAATGCGGCAATAGCCTTAATAACGCTTCGAATTTAGGGTTAATTTAATGAAATTTCACGATTTGAGTGTGTAATTCTGTTAAACATGGTCGCATTTAATATATTTGAGCCTAATATATGGCTACAAATGCAGAGGGATTTCCCAAATCTATAAATAACTGAAACGTTAGCTAACCCGCGTGCGCTTTGGACTAATACATCCCCCGTGACACATATATTAACGCCGACAATAGATACCCCGCCGGCCGCCCTTAACTCCGCAGCCGATAAATTGTGCTTCATACATTTAGTCCCAGATAACAAAATATGGTAAAAATGAAAACAAATGATTGAATAATGGTGAAAACGACAATAATCCACGAAGCAAGTCTATTTGCTCCCAAGTTCCACGCATGTCGCTCCAGAAGACAATAGACTACATCACCGTTCCAGCGGCGCGGTGCATTGTGGGGTGCGTCAAAACAAAACAAACCCGCGAGAAGCACATGGCACATGCTAATACACTGGGTGCAGTTGTGAAATGTGCTAGTTTCAGCTCATCCCAGCTCTTGTTTGAAACATAGAAAACTAACTAACAAAAAATATATAATAAATTAAGATATTAATCATTTATCCAGCATTGCATTTAGATCAATAATCTTATGCCATGTGCATTTAGATTTAGACAAATCTGGGCACTCAGACTAGTGTTAGAGCCATAGCCAGAGTCAGTTTTACTTATTTTATTCATGTTTTTATTTATATCCCATGGTTAATGACATATGTAGAAATAGAAAATGAGTAGGGTTAATCAGATATTGGTTATATATTTCTTTGAAACAAGTTTTTGTTGACACATTTGACAATTTAATATTTAGAACAAGAATTACTTATGTCTAATCAATGGTGATGTAAACATCAGCCTGTAAAATTGTATGTTTCTTAGCTCAAAAGGCTTAATTATGGAGAGTTGTGTCTTAAACATATTCATTTTATTTATTATATTGCATCCATCCATCCATGTTTATGACAAATTGTTATGTATTTCTATTAAATTCGATTAGAATCAAAGTTTTGCCCTACATGTATTGCCAAACTCAATGGCTGTAGGCCTTTGCTTTGCTGCCAGCGCAGTTTTCAGCGCATGCCCAGTCGGAACCGTGATGTAGTCTATTATGGTCGGACTTACGTCACTAAAATGGGAATGTATGTGTTTATATATATATATATATATATAGTATAGTTATACGAATCTTACCTGGGTATAGATGATGGATAACTGTTGTTTTCCCGAGGTAATACGCCTTGGTAGACCGTGGCTAGGGAGAAGAGCACGTGAAAGGTACCAGCAATTTTAACCTACTAATTCAGGATAAAATGATCTCTAATAAAAAACTTGAAAATACTAATGTTTCCTTGGTACAAGCAACAGTCTAGACGTGGTAGGGTGTGGAGGGTGGGCCCTCACCCACGTCTAGCCGAGGCTTATACCTCGGGAAAACAATAGTTATACATCATCTATACTGAGGTAAGATTCGTATAACTATACTATTTTACCTTGGTATACAGCATCAGGCTAGCCTCAGGCTAGGGAGACCTATACATAATTCATTTTTATCCTTAATATCATCCATTCTTATATAATATTCAACGTTTTTGTTCTCACCTATTCTTGTTAGTTGGCGAGCAGGCGCTTTGCAATGCCGGTAGGCTTTTCTAGTCGCTTGTTGTTATGTTTTGCAAACGACTTAGCTGTCTTCCAGCCTGCATGCGCTAGTATTCTTTTCACAGAAATACCTAGCAACCGTGCCTTGGAGACCATGGCCACCTCTAGTTGAGTGGGAAGAGTATTTGCCCGTATCCACTCCAGCCAATTTCAACACCGTAATTGTCCATCTGGCAAGGGTGTCTCGTGAAATTGCCTTATGTGGCTTTATAAAGCTCACTAATAGTTGTTGTGATGCACGTAATCCTTTGTCTTAGATATATAAGCCCGTATGGCTGACACAACACATAATTTCCGATCATTCGGAAAGCAGTCTAAGTGAACCGTAGATAAAGGGTCACCTAACGTGTTCGATTTGAGCAATTGTGCTAAATCAAACGTAGCTTGTTTCTTGTCTATTTCTAATCCAGTTAAAGACAAAGCAACAATGGTCTGTCCTCTGTGTCCGGTTACTAATAATAACAGGACCGCGACCTTAAAACCTAATTGTTTTAAATCTAACCACGAGTTGTGAGGCCAAGCCTGAAACAACTTAAATACTACAGACACATCCCAAAACCGACTATACTTGGAGGATTCCTTTGATAAATTGAACGAAGTAGATATCCAAGAACATAATGTTTTCCAACTGTTTCGCCATCAATTCTCGGTAATATGATTGATAACGCACATCTTGCCGCATTAATCGAACCAAAGGATAGTCCCTCATCCTCTAGAGAACGACGAAAACGAGCTACTTGTGAAATAGTTGGATTTGTTGGCTTAACTTTCATTAAC
Organism: Branchipolynoe longqiensis; assembly: GCA_030323885.1. Taxonomy (NCBI): domain Eukaryota; kingdom Metazoa; phylum Annelida; class Polychaeta; order Phyllodocida; family Polynoidae; genus Branchipolynoe; species Branchipolynoe longqiensis. The sequence goes on along the minus strand of JASIRB010000061.1, from coordinate 103,647 downwards.
AAACAATGTACACCCCATTTCTTTAAATAGGATGTGTACATTTTAACAGTTCCTGGCCTCCAGGCATCAGCTACTATCCTATTCTCAGTAATTTTGTCCTATCCAAATTGCTGCAGCTGGTTCCTTAGAAAAGGAATGCCAATAGAGGCGTCGTTGACACGTCGCTGTGAACCACTAGCGGTCCGTGGTGTCTCAGATTCCCGAGTTTTCTTGGGAATCGTATACGTTCTTTTGCCAGTTGTGAAACTGCTGGCAGCCAAGGTTGCGTGTCCCAATCGGGCACCACCAGTATAGCATGTGTCCTTTCCAAACCGATTTTCCTGACAACTCGTCTGATAATGCTAAACGGTGGGAAAATATAAAAATAATTATTTTCCCAGGTAATAGCAAATGCATCTACTTTCCAAGCCTCCGGTTCAGGATGCCAAGAAACATAACAAGGTAATTTGTTATTATTTCGTGATGCAAACAAGTCAACTTTAGGTGTACCCCATTTTTCACAAATGAAGTTAAACAAAGGTGTAGAGAGAGAGACCATTCTAAATGGTCATGGAAATTTCTACTTTTATGGTCTGCAAGTGTATTTTGTGACCCTGGAATATGCGCTACAGTCAGCCAGACCTGTTGAGCCTGTGCCCAGTTCCAAATCAGTTTAGACAACTGATTGCAAGGCTTTGATTTGGTTCCACCCATGTTACGAATATATGCCATGGCAGTAGTATTATCAGTTAGTATTCTAACTTGTGATTTTTGTATCTTTACTAAACTACATAAGCCCAGATAAATAGCACGCAATTCTAGCGCATTAATATGGTCTGATTTTTCATCATCAAGCCATCTACCTCCTGTTGTGACCCCATCTCGATGAGCTCCCCAACCTTCTAACGAAGCATCAGTAGTAATTATCGTATTAGGTTCCGCCATACGGATTGGATTTGGTGAACTTGCTATGTGTTCCATCCACCATTCAATATCCTGTAGCCCTTCTTGCGAAATAAACATCTTTCGCTCAAAATTCCCCTTAGTTCGTGTTAACGCTAAATTTTTATCTATTTCTAGAGATTTAATATGAGCTTTCCCGTATAGAATAGCGGGTGCATACGATATCATTATCCCAATAAGAACTGCGACCTGTCTAATTTTAGGTTTTGGTAACTTAATAAGCTGGGTCGCTGTATTCATAAACTTAATTAGTTTTTGTTCTGTTATCGACACTGTAAGAGACTGTTTATCCAGAATAAACCCTAAACATTTGAGTTGTTTGGTTGGTTTAAACACTGACTTTTGTGGATGTACATAAAACCCCAATTTAGTAAGTAATGCACATAAATCCAAAACTGCATTCCCACAATCAATTTGTGTTAATGCTATAATAAAGGAATCATCTATGTATGGAAACATTATATGACCTTTCTGCGCCATTACTGAGAAAACAGGTTTAAGCAGTTTAGTGAATAAACGAGGGGCACAAGCTAAACCATTCGGCATGCAGGTAAACTCATAGAGTTGGTTATCCCAAAGAAACCGAAGAAATTTCCGGTCTTTTTCCCTTATGGGAAGCGTATAATATGCATCTTGTAAATCAACACTAGCCATCCACGCATCTGGCGTAATCAGATCTTGTGCCGTATCCAGTGAAAACATTTTAAAATGTCGATATTCAACCATTTTATTAAGGATTGTTAAATCCAGGATCATTCGAACCTCGCCATTAGGCTTTGGTCTCGAGAAGATGTTTGAAATAAACTCTCCTGAACAGTATGTCACTTTTGTATAATTCCTTTCTAAAAGAATTTTTGTACCTGTTTAGTTAATGCCTCTCGTTCAACCGGTTCAATGTTATAAGGAAAAGGTATCCTGCCTTGTACCGGAATTTGTGTGAAGGGAATGTGAACACCCCTAACTATTTGTAAAATTTCTTGGTCACTAGTAATTTTGTGCCACTCAGAAATATGATTATTAATATTACCAGCCGCAAAGTTGCTTACAGTTTGTGTGGTTTTAGAGGCTGGAAGGACTTGCAACGTTTGTGTTTCAACCTCTACTTGGACCCGCCCCTGGGGAAGGGTCTCGGCGAGTTGACGCCTCGGCCCAGTGGCCGTGCGGTGTTGTCGGTCCAGCCTGAGCGAGCGGCCCGGCCCCGAAAAGCTTGACCGAAGTTTGAGCCCGGTCTGGTTCCCCTGGTGAACTGCCGTGGACGAAAATCCCCTCGTGACCTTTTGAAACGAGGAGTTTCCTGTTTCTTCTTACCATCCATGTTTTTGTCACTCTTGGCTGCAGTTTCTACCTCTTTATAGAGGTATTGCAGTTGACCGCCAAACATTTTCGTGTTATCTAAAGGTTTCCCTTTAATCGGCTCTGGAGGAAGAAAGAGAGCAAACTCTTTCCCATCATTATCAGTAACCTTCTTTGAGCGAGCCACTTCTTTGCCAGCATCTGTGCAAACTGACTTGAAGACATTTTCATATCTTCGATACGACAGGTAATTACCTGCCGCCGCCAACAATGCAATGCCTTTGTCCATCGTCTTAGCCAAAGACGAGAACTTATTTTCTCGTTGCATTCTGTTTGCTACAGGAGCAATACCTGTTAGGGTACCAAGCACCGCCTTATGCACTGTGTGCAACACACCCTCAAATCTCTTACGGTCCTCCGTCATATTGACATCTCGATCCATCTCCTTAATGATGGAGTTGGGAACACCCTTAATGCCTGTTAACTCATCTGATAACTTGGAAATAATCTCCGCCGGTTTAAACGTGCGGAAATGGCCATTCATGTTATCACGCATAAGCGTAGTGGTTTTCACACGCTTAGCCCTTGGCTTCTCCACTTTCTTAGCCACTTTGCCCCCAATGGCAGCATAGACACCTTCATATCGCGTGTCTGAGTCCGATTCCGTGGAAGTGGAATCCGTGGACAAGTCGGAAGAAGTAGAATCTTTCCTCTTCTTCTTCTTCTTGGACTTGGTCTTGCGCTTTTTTGCGAAGTCCCGTCCTCCCCCTTTCCTTGGTGAAATCATCACCCGAAGAAACGATATGTTTCTTCTTCCTCCGTTTAGGAGAAGGAGGAGGAGCCCTAAGCTCCATCTCTGAGTCTGTCTCCGAGAAATCCTCCAAAGAAGACTCCTCTTGAACACTCGGCATTCACCGTTTACGAGACACCGGTGGTTTGAGAGCCATTATATGACTCTCCATCGCCGCAAACCACGTCTCCCAATTTTGAGCCGCGGCGCCGTCAGGCACTATGTCCTCCTCGGAGAGAATATGCGCCCCGGGCTGTGTCGAAGGCCCCGCCGACAACACGGGTGAGGAGTCATACTCCTCGTCCCCTCCACTCGGAACACGCCCCTCGGCTGCTGCTGCACCGCGCTTACTCCGCTTCGTGGCCATCGGGAGCTGAAACAAAGATTTTTGATCAGTCCCGGTATATTAATATGTACAATATGGTTTGTTTCAAACTCATTTGAGACATCTATTGGTGTTCCTACCTCCTTTATACGTTATAGACACAGTGGCCATTGCTAAATTTGTGCGTGGGTTGTGGGTCAAGCCCAAACCTTACGCGGGGTCGGGACCAGTGTATCAGCCCGCCCATCCCTCTGTTCCGCACACTTCTCCCACCTGGTGACTACAACGTCAACAAGTTGGAGAAAATGCTACGAAACTCGGAGAAACGCCTGAAAAAGTTTGTGGGGAGTCTATAAAAGAAACCCAGGAGCATCTCCAACATTACTCTCTATTAGAGTACGAGAGAATTTCCACAGGAGACGAGGCAGAGCCCACATCTCTACCCATAATCACACGGTGACTCGGGTGTTGACAGAACCGCTAATGACCGGTTTCAATCCTTCGAGAAGGAATTCTATCCTTGGTTTTTTATAACCAAATAACTCGTCCAAAATGGACCAAAGAAAGTCTAAACTTTCCATAATGATGCTCTAATGCATCATGATTAAGCTAACCACAGTTTTTATGATACTTACTGCGTATTAGCTTGTATGTAGACTAAATTTGCCGGAGCAACCCAACGACACGTAATCCAGTCGTGAGTTGTATATGCTAATTGCTGGTACCTCACGTGCTTCCTTCTCCCTAGCCTGAGGCTAGCCTGAGGCTGTATACCGAGGTAAAATATATATATATATATACATACATACACACACACACACACACACACTTACACACAGAATAAAACCTCTCTCACCGACCATCTCCACAGACTAACAACTTCCCTATATCGATTTCTTTATTTGGGTCTCAAACGATCACCCATACAAGACCACTGTAACGATAAACAAACAGAAAAACTCCCTAATCCAACCACCTCCCTAAATGGACCTTTTAAAGTCGGCCCCACGGTGGGTCGATTTAGATCAGTTTTATCTGCGTGTGCGTGTGTTTGGTTTGTGTGCGTGTGGTGTGTGCATGTGGTGTGTGTGTATGTGTGTGTGGTGTGGGAGGAGTTATCTAACGCGACATCGTGTTCAACTGACATGACATCAGCCTGGGCTGGTCGTGTCTCTGCTCTTCACCCCCCCAACCCCCCCGCACCCTTGACCTTGAGCGGGTCCACGCAACGCCCTTCAAAACTGAACGCGCGTTTGGATGGCAACAGGTTTTTTCCACAGGTATCACAGCGAACAGACACCACACACACACACACATACACATACCCATACGCATACGCATACGCATACACATACACATACACCGACACAAATACCCCCGCCCATCTACACACGTACATAACCCATACACCTACACCATGGTTATATACCAGTCTGTATCCGTTATCCTTTAAACAGGTCGGAGCGTCAAGCTTAATTGACCAATTTCATATGACGTCAGCACATGTATTTAGGTCAGTGCGCGCGCTGGTTGGCTGCAGGACAACATCCGGTCACACTGCAAACTCAATGGCTATGGGCAATCTTCATAGAAAAAAGGTGAAATATCTCTAAAACCACAACACCTAGAAACAAACTGATTGGAATACACATAGAAAACATGTTTACCAAAAATATTATATTTAATTGATACGGTTAGTGTTCTGGATTTCTATTAATTTTGAATAAAACTGAGGTTTTGCATTGCGAGTACGGGCAAACTCAGTGGCAGTGTGCATTCGTTCTGCAGCCAAGCTGCGAGCGCATACACAATGTTTACAAACATTGAAAGGGGTCTATAAGCCTGTACAGTGCTCATCTCCCCTTCACCTCCCCCCCCCCCCCACACACACACACATACCCAGCCACCACCACCCATCGTGCGTTTTTGGTTGCTGAGAAACAGACACGCTAGGTCACTATAGAGGGGCTGTAATGACGTCACGAGGCAACTTTCGGTGGCCATATTGGATTACATACAGAAGGCTTGCACCTGTCTACATTGTGCTTATTTAGCTATTTGTTGGTTTATTTGTCACTGTTTTGAGCAGTTTGGCCTCAGAAGTTGTTGTTAAAGTGCTGAAAGTAAACACATTGGATGTAAACTGCCCAGAACAGCTCAGAACACAAGGAAAATGATGTTACTGCATCAGCATACATTCACAACAGGGCTAGGCAAGGGTGCTCGTAATCCAAGATTGCTGACCTCTGACCACTGAGTGCACTCCCTCTATTGATGGGAACGTGTGTGTGTGTGGAAGGGGGGGACCCTCATAAAAATCCTGGCGCAAAAATCCGTTACAAACAAGCATACGACTTCAATAGCAAATATGTTGGCATTGGATCGCGGTCAAAGAAATCTTGTCCTAGTTTCTGGACACACACACAGTAGGAAATAAATACCATCAGCGGCGTCCTGTCAAGGACTATACAAGTTATGAAACCATTTGCAAATCAGGACGGGCCAATATTTGTTGCATAGCCATAGCCAACACGGTACCTTTGACCTCGGTTTTCCCTTGCACCATGAAGAGATAACTGCTTTTTAAAAAAACATGCAAACCGTCCTTCACTGCACACTTACTAAGTGTGGGAGAGGAGGAGGAGGACTGGGAGCATCCAAAGTTTCCACAAAGTTAATATTACATGTGGCATTCTCTGTGGCGGAGTGGTTAGAGTGTCTGACTTTTTTCTAGGTCAGACTCCTAATCTGAGGGTCTGCGGTTCGATTCCCCGTGCCCCCAGCTCTGCCAATTTGGATTTCCACCGCTGTGTATAACTTACAGCGTCATCAAAGGCCGGTTGCTCTCATACCATGTCTATGTGGTGTGGGAGGTTAAAAATCCCTTGGGTCGGTAGAAGTGTAGGCTCGGGCTTTCTATCGACCAGCAATGGAGTGGGGAAGATAAGTCGTCTGTGACTGGGATTTCCCCTGCTTGGGACAACTAATGTACCAAAAAAAATAAAAGTGAGAGACAAATAAGTGTTCACACTTCCTGTCTACCATTCGCTATATATAAAAAAATAATTTAAAAATGTATTTGAAGTCGCGCTCTCACCCCCAAAACGGAACGTGCGAGTGGGGTGCCACCTGCGGTGCGCGAAATGAACCAGAACCTGACCGTGTCTCGTGCACTTCGATTGTATTTTTGATAGAATAATAATAATGGTGGTGATGATGATGATGATGATGGTGATTAAAAAAAACACGAAAAGAGTGCAACTGTTATGTTATACTAATTGGGAATCACCTGCAACATTAAAACAAATCCGTTCCCCTTTCCGGCTTTCGCCTCACTTAGTGACTGTGGGGGGGCGTGGTTGAGTTAGAAGCGAGTTGGGGGGGGGGGGGTGTTGGGAGGGGGTGAGGATGTCGCGCTTTCTACTTCAGGGGCCATATGCATGGGGCGGTGTTAGCGAGCCCAAACTGGTTTTGGACAGGATTTCTAAGTTAGCGGAGAAAAGTCAGTATGTATGGAGCGGTGTTACGGAAACACCGTGAGTTTAATGTCCCGAACACTAACACCACTAGGTAGCAAGTTTAGGGGTGGTGTTAGGTACCGATTAGGCCCAAATCTATTCAATGCTATCATAGTTAACAGAATAACATAGAAAAAAAGTTAAATTTGGTCAAAATAAACCAAAAAACGAACCGATATTAACACCGCAACTACATCGCCGGCGAGATTCATACTGTCGAATATTGCCAAATAGCGGTCTAGAAACAATTAAATTTGATCAAATTAAACCAGAAATCGAACCGATATTAACGCTGCTGCCAAATTTTGGTCAAATTAAACCAATAATCGAACCAATATTAACACCGCCTCCGCCGCCGGCGGCGATATTGTGAAATAGCGGTGCTCACCGGGAAGAGGCTCAGAGGGGTTCCCCAAATCTATAAATAACGGATAGGTTAGCTAACACCACCATGCTTTGGCCCCATAATATCCCATGACCCATTTCCCAACACCGGTGTTAGATAACACGGTGGCGGCCCTTAACACCAGAGCCGATAAAAAGTTGTTCATACATATGTCCCCAGAACTACATACACAAACTCGTGTTGCCTCACAGTAGGACGCTGAATAAACGCTGCTGACAATGAACCAAGTGAGCTGCGTGAATGTAGTCGTGGGTGGTGGGTGGAGGAGGAAGAGGAGGTGGTGGGTGGTGGGTGAAGGGTGGTGGGTGGAGTAGGAGGAAGAGGCACAAACAAGCACATTTCACTCGGTCCAATTAACAGATGTATACTATATGTCGTGGGGGTGATGAAAATGGGAAATATTGTGCCTAGAGCGGGACTCGAACCCACATCTCTTTGCATTCCCGGCCAGTGTGCTAACCATTACACCACCTAGGCTCCCTGATATCACCATACTACCCACGCCTACCTGTCTATGAGGCTCCTTGCCTGAGAGGTCAGTGCAGACCACTGCACTATACATAATCTCTATTTATAGGCGAACATAAAAGCACAACCATAAAATCACACAAATAAAGAAGACATAGATAAATGTGTTTTAAATAATTAAATAATACAAAACATTGAAGGTTCTGTTGAACGGTGGAAACGTGGCTTTTTTTCCAGTTTTATATTTCATTCGCGTATAAAAGACCACACATAGGTTAATCACTTCTACTGCATGTGGTGCGGTGTGGTGGTGTGGTGGTGTGGTGGTGTGGTGTGTGGTGTGTGGTGCTGCTTCCTTCCTTGTAGTTGACTTAGGCAGAAGACATCCATTACTCATTAGCGGATAACAAAATTAAAGTCGAGAACAAAAAGAAAAAAGTGGGATCTTTGCCAGGTCGACTACATAACACTAGTAAGAGTAACATGCCCTTCATTCAGTACCACCACCAAGGGCACGCCTATTCTCGATGTCGAACATCCGCGCATTTTTGAAGGCGCTGCTTAGCAACCACCACGAAAGGGTAAAACAAATCAGAGAAGCTGTCACCGCCGTAAACATGCGCGAGCAAGTGCCAATAAAACAAAAACAACCAAGAAAAAAAGCACAATGTCAATGAATATACGACTGCTTCAGATCAAATTCTGTTATTTAGGAGCATGACTACTCACTGCTAAGATCAAATTATGTTATTTAGGAACACTACTTAATTTTGTTAAATATTAAAATTGAAAAGAGCAAGCGAGTGCCAGTCATTGTCAACATGCGTGAGCAAACATTAATAAAACAAAAACGATCAACAAAAAGCACAATATCAATGGATAGTTCACTGCTTCCGATAAAATTCTGTTACGTAGGAGCATAACTTAATTAAAAAAATGGTGTTCAAATATAAAAGAGGGGGCGCCAGTCACTGTCAAAATCAGCTATTCAGTAGACTGTAGAGCCAGCGGCAGCGGCATCACACGCGAGCAAGCATAATAAAACAAAAAGCATAATAAATCTTTCACTGCTTCAGATCAAATTCTGTTATTTGGGAACGTGACAACTCACTGCTAATATCGAATTCTGTTATTTAGGAGCATGACTCAATAAAACATAATGTTAAAATTGAAAAGTGCAAGCGAGCGCCTATAGCTGCAGTGCAAGTGTTAGGTTTGTTTTACCCTTCGCCAGCCAAGTCACGTGATTGTGACGTCACGCCGACCTGGAGAATAGGGACGGCGGAACGAGCGAACACGGAACGCCCTGTCCACACAGCATTTAATCATTTAGATTTCTTCTCTGAAACTGGATTTATTTAGGCTTGCGTCAACGGTGTGTGTGTGTGTTTGTACAAATTCTACCAGTGTGTGTGGCGCGAGGAGGGGGGGGGGCACCCGTATACAACCCCCCGACAGGTGGGGGGGGGGGCACTCCACCAATACGCCAATGGAGGAAGTAGCAAAGTATATATGTTCCCTTAGCATTTATACTCGTATAATGCGTTATACATCACATACATATATAAACACATACATAAGTGTATATATGTATATATCTCAGGCATGTGATCGGGTGCAAGGAGAAACACCTGAATTTTTAAGGTTATCATGGGGACACATAATATATTACTAACACATATAATATATACATGTGCATATATATATACATATGCATGCATATATATATGCATGCATGTATATGCATATATATAATTATATATATATATATATATATATATATATATATATATATATAATAGACGAACCTTTTTCAAACTAAAAGCTAAAAATTATTTTTGCGTGCGGTTGCATCAGCCGAGCTTTCCCCCTCCCCCGGCCCCCTCCCCGGCTCCCGCCGCCCCCTCCCTCTGTTCCTACCCCCTCCCCTGCCCCCCCCCCCTACCTCGGCCTCCCTCCCCCTCCCCCAGAACCACTTGCTGGTGGCGTCGCTGTGTAGGGAAAAACGAACTAGAGAATGTACAAAATGTTACGCTGGTCTCTCACAAAAGTGTTTAGCCCTGTTTACACAGGCGATTTAAAACGCCTCATATAAAACGACTTGCCTAGATGGATTCACATTTGCCGTGCAAACGCGACTCTGAGGCGTTTTAGGGCTGAACCGATTCATATAAATCGGTACATGTAAACCACCTCGCGAGGTAGTATAGATGAAGCGAGTCAGCTGGTTCCCAGGCGGCGATAGTGTAAAATAGTGGTGCTCGCCGGCTACAGGCTCAGCTGTAACTAATCGCTGGTGCCCGGCAGTGTTAGGGCCCGATTAGGCCGAAATCTAGTGAATGCGATCATATTTAACAGAATTACATACTCAAATAATGAAATTTAATTAAATTAACCTTAAATTCCAAGCAATATTAACGTAGCAGCTACATCGGTGTTGAATCGACGAGTGTAAAGTAAACAAATAGCAGTGCTCGCCGGCTACAGGCGCACCACTAAGGCTGCTGGTTCCCGGTCGCCGACACACTTTAAAACTCGCTTTTGTAAACGCGCCACTACATCGGTTCATATAAATCGATTTGCCTAAATCGCTTCACAATTGCCCGTGTAAACACGGCTTTTGTTGGGATTTTATGTCCTGGCAACATCTATAGTTGGTTGGTTGTTGGGAGTTATTCGTCCTAGCAACACTATTCCATTATATGTGATGACAAATGTTTAATAAGTGCACCAGTATCTAAGTTAGATATGCCAAATCAAATCAAGATAACTGTTTAAAATCACTTTTTTACTTTGAGAAGCGTAAAAGTTTTTGGTGTGGGGGGCAAAGTTGGACGTAAACATACCATATACCTAGTGTATGGCCAACATACGACCAAAGTATAGCTAAAGTGCTTCCGATAAAAAATGCTCGAATTATACTCACAGAACGCCGGTGAACATTATATACATTATTTGATCGCCAGAACTATGCCTCATACATTACATATGTCAAGACACGCTGGAGAAATGCTAAATGTACGTTAGACGTACGTTATCCATACATTGTCAGTACGCGGACTGTACGTTCCCACTGACTTTAATGTAGGTCACGTAGTGAATGTTTGTCTAATGTATGTCTAACGTACATCGACATACGCCTAACATATACATAACGTATGGCCGACGTAAAATCCACACGTTGTCGAATGTTGTCGTACCTCGAAAGTTTTGTGCATGCACAAAACTTTGCCAATCCCCTGACGCACGAAGCCGTATCTCAACGAACATTCACGTACATTGACGTATACCAATGAGCGCTTAACGTATGCGTAACCCATAACGACGTATCCCAACGTAGTGGCCAAAAATCACATATGTTGGCGTACGTTGGTGCGATGCGTCGTAATGTAACAGCCCTTTGGAGCACCAACAACGTTGTCTGACATCTAGGCCGACACCAGGGGGCGTGCGCTACTAAACCAGTGCCTCCCAGACTCTCCAAAATAACGCCAACTACGTCGGGGAGGGGGAGGGGGTGCTTGAAAAACACACCGTAGTCCATCATGTCCACGGGAACAAACTGGTCTACGCCTATTGGTTGGTTGTTGAGTTTTACGTCCTGGCAACATCTAAGGTCATATCAGGACGGGTACTGACTTGTGACAGTGCACACTTATGTTGACTTTATAGTGCTGCCCCACTGGGAAATCAGGCCACCAGCACCATGACCGATATCCCACTCAGTCACATTATCCTGACACTGACCTAACCAATCCTTGCCCTATCCTATTAATGCCAAGCGTCAGGCTAGGAAGCGACAAGTATCAATATTTAAGTCATTGGTTTGACCCGACCAGGGTTCGAATCCCACGATCTACCAAAATGAGGGACGGTCACTGGTTCGGCCATGCCGTCTGGTAGGGGGTGCATGAAAAATACAGTGTATCCACATCCATGTCCGTTGAAACAAAGGTCTACGCCGAGATGTGGAACACTGCCCGACCTAACTCTGTCAACAGCTGCTAGCGACAGAGGAGGTCACCAGACGGGATAGCCGAGCAGCTAGAGCACCCACGTCCTGTGCTACAAGCCGTGGACACATCCCCTGACTCGGAATCCGGAGTCGAAGCAAGGCCTTTGGAAATTGGATTCGTCTCGGGAACTGACCTGTTGTTTGGCGTTAGTAGGAGTATGACATGGCATGAAAACTCAATATTTGAGACCAGTCGGTGGAATGAGCGCCAATATTTGTTGCATAGGATTTTTTTTGTCCACCCCCCTCCCTCCTAAAGCTAAGATTCCTTCTACGCGGTATGCGGTATGCGAATGGGAGGATTCCTTCTACGCGGTAAGCGGCAAGCGTTTCCACTTAACACCCCTGTGTGTGACCGTTCCATAATGGTCAGTCGCCTCTCCTAGTCTTAAACTAATGGACACATGCGACTGAGGTTTCTATTCGCATACCGCATGCCGCATGCCGCACCGATCGCTACAGGGACCGATCGAGTTGTTGCATTTGCATTTGCATTTGCATTTGCATTTGCATTCGCATACTGCGTGTAAGGAATGTAGCCCATGGGCTTCAAGGCGTTTCGATTTTTTGTCGCATTCACATTCGCATACCGCATACCACGTGTAAGGAATCTCAGCTTAACAGTAACAGTGCAGCTTTGGTTAAAGCTGCATAGTTCGATGAAATATCAATTTTTTTTAAACAAACCAATTATCTAGATTTGATTTGACATATCTAACTTAGATACTGATGCACTTATTAAGCATTTGTTTCTGCAAAGAAGGCAAATCCGAGTCAATTTAATAGAACCTGCTACTGCAGAAGTCCACGGTGTCAGAGTTTTGGCATGCTTGCCAAAACTAATTTTCCATGTTTGCACCCCAAATATCTAAAAAGTTTACCGTTTAAAATAAAAGTAACTTTGAACTAATGTAAAGTATATATACTAGTGATCGATCTAATATATTTATCTCAGAAAAAATACCGAAATTCAAAACCATCGGACTATGCAACTTTAAAGTGGATATTAATTTTAAAATACAATACACCTTCGTAATTAATCATATATTTATATCAGTATGTTATTGGTGTAAACACAACTTTGAACATCAGTTTTTAGTTATTACCCAGCGCCCCTTCTCCCCCCCCCCCCCCCCCCATTGTTTCCCCGTTAAAAGCATCAATCTAACAACCCAGCTGTGAATACAGGCTGCCCCTTGTGCACTGGCGTAGTGTAGTTGGAGTAGCCTGCCCTCTTGTACAACTGTGCTACTCCTCTCATTTCGGTTAGCAACAGCTAATGGCGTACATGTATAGAGAAGCAAAGCACAATTTATGACCACGCTGTCTGCTGACCCGATATTACAAGAGACAGCAGACGCCTGGGGCCATATGCAAGAGTCAGTGTTAGCGGGGTTTGGTGTTAGAGCCTATTACCGTTTAGCTATCACCGACGTCGGGAACTGTGTCAAGTCGTATGCAGGAGCGCGTAACACTTTCATTATAGCTAAACGTGAATTTATTTATAGATTTGGGAAATCCCTCTGCGTCTGTACCCATATATTAGGCTTAAATATATTAAATGCTATCATATTTAACAGAATTAGATATGCAATAAGTGAAATTTGATGAAATTAACCCTAAATTGGAAGCAATATCCATGCTGCAGCCGTAACGGCGGCGATATTAATAGCTATATTTTCGAATCGACGAACGTAAAGTAAACAAATCGCCGCCGCCGCCACATCGACGTCGCTTTCCATACTGGCGGTGGCGGCGGTTTGTTTACTTTACGTTCGTCGATTCGAAAATATAACTATTAATATCGCCGCCGTTACGGTGGCAGTGTTAATATTGCTTCGAATTTAGGGTTAATTTCATCAAATGTCACTTATTGCGTATCTAATTCTGTTAAATATGACAGCATTGAATAGATTTGGGCCTAATGCACTCGCTATACCTGCTATGGAAAGCGGCGGCGGCTGCGGCGATTTGTTTACTTTACGTTCGTCGATTCGAAAATATAACTATTAATATCGCTGCCAATGCGGCGGTAGCCTTAATAACGCCTCGAATTTAGGATTAAATTGATCAAATTTCACTTATTGCATATGTAATTCTGTTAAATATGACAGCATTGAATAGATTTGGGCACAACCTTACGCTAACACCGCCCTTAAACGTCCTATGAAACGGGGTTAGTGTCGCAGACCTTAAACGCGCGGTGTTGGCGTAACACCGCCTCCTGCATACCGACTTTTCGGCGCTAAACCAGAAATCCCATATAAACGTGCTTTGGCTCGCTAACACTGGCTCCTGCATATGGCCCCCGAGTCCGATGTCAATTCCCTGCTGTCAGTTCTACTTACTAAAGTCATTAGTGCGCTTTCTGCAGGTAGACACACCCACTCAATATAGCTACAGACAAACCCACTCAATACACTCCTATTATTTATTAGTATTATCGTCCAGTTAATCGACACTCGAAATAGTTCTATTATTTCCCAGTAAATCGACACTCGACTCACTCCTATTATCGCCCAGTCAATCAGCACTCGGTTTACTCCTATTATCGCCCAATCAAGGTGTGCACCAGTCACTGTAGTTCATGCAAAATTGTGTAGATAGTCTGGCCCCCTATTATTTCTACTGCCCAAATCAGGTGTGTGTTTGGGAGTATTGCGGGGGGGGGGGTGACTGTATGGAGTGCACACTAATTAGCACCCTCCCAGAACCAGCCAATGTGGTTCATGGCCAGTGTGGTGGGGGAGGGCGTATGTCTGATGTATGGATGTGTGGAGGGGTATTTGTATGGGAGGGAGGTGAGGAGCTGGTGTCAGTGTCAGTGTATGTGAGGAAGGCGGGGAGGGTTTGGGGGGAGTGGGTAAGCAAATAACCCAGCTGTGGGTGATTGGGTAGCATTTGAGATGTGGACTTATCGAAGGATGATGAAAATATCATGGACAAAGAAGATCACCAACAAAGAAGTTCTCAGAAAAATTAAAAATAAGAAAAGCTTGTTTGCCACTATACAGACAAAGAAACTTATTTATTTTGGCCACATCATTCGTCAGAGTTCAATATACCGTACATTGTTGGAAGGGAAGGTGAATGGCAGCAGAGGGAGAGGGAGACCAAGAACATCATGGTTTACAAATATTTCACAGTGGACAGGCTTGAATTATTCACAGTCTATCAGAACAGCACAACATCGGGACAAGTGGAGAACCATTGCATCCAACCCTCGACTAGAGGATGGAACTATTGATTGATGATTGATTGGGTGATTGGGTAGGGTGCCATCAAACTTGTCCTGGAACCTGACTAAAACCATATATGGGACGGGGAATGAGGGCAACACTAATCAGCTCACAATATTGACCTAGTTCGGGTTGTGGCCTCCCTACCTGATGGCTTTCTCAATGTAGGTGTCCAAAGGGATGAGGTAGTTTGTTTGTTGTTGTTTTATGTCCTAGCAACATCTAAGGTCATATCAGGATGGGTACCGACTTGTGACAGTGCGCGCTCATGCCAACTTTATAGTGCTGCCCCACTGAAAGACCAGGCCACCAGCACCATGACCTGATATCCCACTCAGTCACATTATCCTGACACTGAGCCAACCAGTCCTTGCCCTATTGTAATAATGCCGAGTGCCAGGCTAGGAAGCAACAAGTATAAATTTTTAAGTCATTGGTTTGACTCGACCAGGGTTCGAACCCATGACCCTATGATCTACCAACACGGGAGATGGACGCTCTAACTCATTCGGCCACCCCGTCTGGATGAGGTAGTAAAGTCGCTGAATATTTTACTATATGCTGTCCCAAAAGACCAGCTAATGCACCAATGTACTAAGTTGGATATATATAATCAAATGTATATGAGTGTTTTGGTTTTGAAAAATATCTATTTCACCAAACCATGACTGAGTGTGAAACTGTGAGAGTGAGAGATGTGAAGTCATGGGGATCACCTTGTGGTATCCCAATGTGGCAGCCCTATAAATTCACTATAACTGCACTCTGACTAACGAGTCAGCACCCGTACTGATATCATTTTAGATGTTGCTAGGACTTGAAAAAGATTTTTTTTTTAAACCACCTAAACAAAAACAAGTTGGTTTCGGATAGTCTCTGATCGATCTGGCAGACAACTGCATTACAGAGGGCTCCAATTCAACCCAACCCCCCAACAAACCACGTGACCGCAGTAAGCGCTCTCATTGGCTGTTATTATTGCGGCAGAGGGCTCCAATTCAACCCAACCCCCCAACACACCACGTGACCGAAGTAAGCGCTCTCATTGGCTGTTATTATTGCGGCAGAGCTTCCACTTTACTGCGTCATCGGTGGAATTTATTCGATAAATTAAGTCAGGTATGCGAGAATCAGCGCAGGGTGCAGTCAGGCCGTGTTGGCCCTTACTGTGGGCATCGGCCCTCCCCTGCGACGGTCATAAAAACACACATTCTACTGAGCCAAAGGTCCATTCCACAGCGTGAATGGAGGCGCAAAAAAAGTTTTTATTTGTTTGTTTGTTGTTGTATTATGTCCTAGCAACATCTAAGGTCATATCAGGACAGGTAGCGACTTGTGACAGTGCACACTCATGGTGACTTTATAGTGCTGTCCCACTGGGAAACCAGGTCACCAGCACCATGGCCTGGTATCCCACTCAGTCACATTATCCTGACACTGAGCACACCAGTCCTTGCCCTGTCCTAATAATGCCGAGCGCCTGGCTATGAAGCGACAAGTATACATTTTTAAGTCATTGGTTTGACTCGACCAGGGTTCGAACCCACGACCAGCACGGGAGACGGACGCTCTAACTCATTCGGCCATCCCGTCTGGTCGCAAAAATTAAAGCTTGTTTTATTTAACGACGCCTCTAGAGCACATTGATTTTCATATCATCAGCTATTGGTCGTCAAACATTTGGTCATTCTTACATATATATATCGTTGGAGGAAACCCATTGCCGCCACATAGGCCACTCTTTTCCAATAAGCAGCAAGGGGCCTTTTATATGTACTTTCCCATAGACAGGGCAGCACATACCACAGCCTTTGATGAACCAGTTGCGGACCACTGGTTGGAACGGAAAATAGCCCAAACTGCAAATGGATCCACTGAGCAGGATTGTGAATGGAGGCGCACTGACCCAACAGAGGTAGTTGACGTATTCAGTAAAGTTAAAGTTGCATTGTCCGATGGTTTTGAGTTTCTATCATTTTTTCTGAGATAATTATATTGAATTGATTGTTATTATCAACTTTACATTACTTTTAAGTAACTTTTATTTTTAATACCTAAGTTTCGAGATATTTGAAGTGCAAACATGCCAAATTAATCCATGTTTATGCATAATTGTTCGATTTTATTGGAAAATAAGAAAAAAACAAGAGTTTTGAGCTGTGCGTATCGGTAAAACCGATAGACGTGCGACTTTGTTTCGCTTTGGACCCCGTTTTTCGGGCATACACGATTGGGATTACAAACTCGTCTATTGTCCCTTCCATTGCTGGATTTGAGAGGATTCCTTTTCGATTCAAGACCAGCACCCATGGAGTGGAGTGGGTGGGGGGAGAGGTGGGGTGGGGGGAGAGGTGCGGAGTGGGAGGGAGGACCGTAAGTAGAATAACTTGATCTTATTTTCTATTCATTGATTCAACAGTTACAATTCATGAATAATATTGCCAAATCAATAGAGCACAGGCTTTCCATGCGGAAGGTTGGAAGTTTGGAGTCAAACCGATCAATTACAAAATTTATAATTTTTGCTACCTAGCCTGGCACTCAGCATTACTCTAATAGAGAAAGGACCAGTTAGCTCAGAATAATGTGACTGAGTGGGAAATCAGATCATGGTGCCAGTGGCCTGGTCTTCCAATGGGGCAGCACTATAAAGCCACCGTGATTGCGCATTGTCACAAGCTGGTACCCATCCTGATATGGCCTTAGATGTTGCCAGAATGTAAAGCCTAAACAAACAAACATGCATACATACAAACATACATACATGCATACATACATACATACATACATACATCATCATCATCATCATGCTGTCGGTCGCGATGCGACAAAGACTGCTTTCATTACTTGACTGCGCTCTCCATTTAGCTCTCTGTGTGAGAGTTGCGTCCATGAGTCGGTCTTAATGTCTCTCGCTTCAGTTTCTCTTGATGGTATCTTTGAACCGGCGACGGGGGCGCCCTCTCTTTCTGTAGCCAGAAGACAGTTGAGAATAGAGGATCTGCTTTGGTAGCCTGTCTGATGACATATAGACACACACATACATACATACATACATACATACATACATACATACATACATACATACACACATACACACACACATACACACATACATGTAAGTTTATTGCTAGCGCCTTAGAATCTGATCTACTGAAAAGGTTCTGTCCTGAATCTGTGTTGGCTGACCTTGTATGACCTCCCCCCCCCCTCCCCCACCAGCCTCATGGCATTCAATAACTTGCCGGGACCAGCGGAGCACGGCGATGACGCAATGTGGCGGAGACGCAGCGGGCTCTGGTGGAGCCGTCCCCACTGCCTTCACATGGTGTCGCAGCAAGGACGCGCCGAGGTGGCAATGTCACAGGCGACAGAGGTCAAGGTGACACCGGCGACAGGCCGCCCTACGCCCATCCCTCCCCCCCCCCCCCACCCCCCCACCCCGCCCCGCGTCTTCCCAATACCAAAGACCCTATAACACTAACATGTAGCAGTCACACTACGACGACAAGGGGGTGACGACAGCCCGGCGACTGGGATTTAGTGAAATCCCGACGACATATGCAAATTCGGGCTAAGTTGGACGCAATCGGACGACATCCGGACGACAGCCCAATGACATCGGGACGACAGTGTCTCTGTGTGTGTGTGTGACTCTGTGTCTGTGTGTGTGTCTCTATGTGTGTGTCTGTGTCTGTGTGTGTGTCTCTGTGTGTGTCTGTGTGTGTGACTCTATATCTCTGTGTGTCTCTGTGTGTGTCTCTATGCATGTGTCTATGTCTCTGTGTGTCTGTCTGTGTGTCTGTGTGTGTGTCTGTGTGTGTGTCTCTGTGTTTCTGTGTGTGTGTCTCTGTGTGTGTATCTGTGTGTGTGTCTCTGTGTGTGTGACTCTGTCTCTGTGTGTCTCTGTGTGTGTGTCTGTGTGTGTCTGTGTGTGTCTCGGTGTGTGTGTCTCTGTGTGTGTCTCTGTGTGTGTCTCTGTGTGTGTGTCTGTGTGTGTCTGCAACAGAGACACAAAGACACAGAGACACACACACAGAGTGAGTGTGGGTGTGGGTGTAAGTCTGAGTGATAGTGTGAGTGTGAGTGTGTGTGGTTTATCACACACACAGAGACACAACAGAGACACAACAGAGACACACACACAGACACACACACAGACACACACACAGACACACACACACACAGAGACACACACACAGAGACACACACACAGACACAGAGACACACACACAGAGACACACACACAGACACACACACACACACACAGAGACACACACAAGACACACACACAACAGAGACAGAACACACAGAAGACACAAACACAGAGACACACACATAGAGACACACACACACAGACACACACACACAGACACACACACAGACACACAGACACACACACAGACACACACACAGACACAGAGACACACACAGAGACACACACAGAGACACAGATACACACACACAGAGACACACACCCAGACACAGAGACACAACACAGAGACACACACACACAGACACACACACACACAGACACACACTATACGGCCCAGAACCGGCCCAAAACACGCAGTTGTGATAGCGGTAGACACCTCCGACTCTTTGATGAGTAGATGACGACAGTGCGGCGACAGTGCCGCGACATCGGCTGTCGTCGCCTGTCGTCGAAGTTTTTCAACATGTCCAAAACGCCGACGACAATCCGGCAACAGGCGACGGAGAAAATGGAGGTCATGCGGAGGTGTCGCGGCGACAATCAGGCGACAGTCAGGCGACAATCAGGCGACACCCGACGACACTCGACGACAGACCGGAAGTCGCTGTCACTGGGCTGTCGTCGAGACTTGTCGTCGTAGTGTGACAGCCACATAATACCTGTACTGTGTAATCAACAGAACAGCCAGTGCACCAGGCGGTGGGTTTGATAATTTTGATAGCATTGGAGTGTCAGAAGAAACCCTGCTGTGCCTTGGTAGGTGTGTGGTGGGGGTTTAGGGATGTGGTGGGGGTGTGATGGGGGTGTAGGTACGTGTGTGGTTGAGGTTGAGGTGTAGGTGTGTGTGGTGAGGGTGTAGGTGTGTGGCAGTAGTTAGTGGGAGTGTAGGTGTGTCGTGGGTATGTTGTGGGGGTTTACGTATGTGTGGTGGGGGTATAGGCATGTGCTGGGGGGTGTAGGTGTGTGTGGTGAAGGTTTAGGGTTGTGGTGAGGGTGTAGTTGTATGGTGAGGGTGTAGGTGTGTGGTGGGGGTTTAGGGATTCTAAAGATTGTGAGGCGCCGCTCTGCAAATCCCATACAACTCCACCACAATGCTCCTACACCTCCATCACACACACCACACACATCCACCACCCACACCTACGCCCCCACCATACCCACCTACACCCCAACCACACACACCGTCAACCCCCACCACACAGAATGTGTGTATGGTGGGGATGGGTGGTGGTGAAGTGGAAAGGGCAGGGTGGGGGTAGTGGTGGTGGTGGGAGTTCTATAGGAGTAGCAACATGCAACCAGTGGGGACCTCCCTCCCCCCCACCCCCCACACACACACTTACATCAGGGAGGGGAAGGGGGTTATGAGGTGAGGTTTGAGAGTGCCGACTGAGGAGGGGGGGAGGGGGGAGAGGAAAGGGGGGTGGCAGAGAGGAAGGGAGGAAGGGGGAGGGGAGGACGGTGTGGTGTGAGAGTGCTGGGAGTCTACTGGGTAAGGTGGATGAGGAGGGAGATAAGGAGAGGGAAGGGTGGGGATGGGATGGGAGGGGGAAGGAGAGGGAAAGGGCGGTGAGGATGGGGAGTGTGGGATGGAGGGGGATGGAAGGGGAGTGTGGGAAGGACGGGTGGCAGGGAAGGGCGATGAAACCGGGAGGAGGTAGGGTCGGAGGGTCGGAGGGGGAGGGAGGGTGGGGCAGAGGGAGGTGGGGAGCAGGCAGTAGGCGCAACATTGGCCAAATCCAAATGACAGGAAATCTCTCTTTTTAAAATTATAAACTCACCCTCTCGCCTTGTAGGCCTATGTGTTTACATGTGAAACACCGGCCAGCAGCCGGGCTGATCAAACCCACCACAAGATGGCACTGCAAAATGTACATTACCATGGGAGAGATAGGGAGTGAGCTGTCTTAGTTTTATATAGGATCTTTGGCAATACACCGGGGTCATAGGTTGGCAGGGCTTTTAGTATTATCGGAATTTGTAGTTGGTTGGTTGTTGGAATTTTGTCCTAGCAACATCTAGCTACACACACAGAGACACACACACCTCTTGTTGGGGCTTTATATCTTAGCAACATCTAAGACATCCAGCTGAGCGTCCGTCTCCTGTTTTGGGAGATCTGGGGATCCGAACCCGTGGGTTTATGGGTTCAAACCCATGTCGAGTTAAACCAATGACTTAAAAATTGATACTTGTTGCTTCCTCGCCAGGTGCTCTGCATTAATATGATAGGGCAAGGACTGGTTGGCTCAGTATCAGTATAATGTGACTGAGTTGGATATCAGGTCATGGTGCTGGCAGCCTGGTCTCCCAGTGGGGCAACACTATAAAGTCGCCATGAGTGTGCACTGTCAGTACCTGTCCTGATATGACCTTAGATGTTGCTAGGACGTAAAACAACAATAAACAAACATCTAAGACAGTAGCGCCTGTCTTCAGCGTCCACTGCAATCGGTTTTTTTAGGTTTTTTTTATTGTGGTTTGACATCTTAGCAACATCTAAGGTCACATCAGGATGGGTTCTGATTTTTGACAGCGCACACTCATGGCAACTTTAAAAACATCGCCCCACTGGCAAACTGGCATGGCAACGCCATGACCCAACATCCTACCAACACATTGTTTGCCGATAGAGGGAGTGCACGTGACGTCATTACTTAGCAATCAGCAGTTAGCCGGTTGCCATCTTGGATTATGAGCACCCTCCCTAGCCATGTTGTGAATGCATGCAGATGCAGTAAAACAGAGTTTTCTTGTGTTCTGGGAGGTTCTGGGAAGTTTGCATCCAATGTGTTTACTTGCAGCACTTTAGCAAGAACTTCTGAGGCCAAACTGCTCAAAACAGCTACAAATAAACCAACAAATCAGTAAATAACCACAGTGTAGGCAGTTGCAAGCCTTCTGTATGTCATCCAATATGGCAACTGAAAGTTGCCTCGTGACGTCATTACACCCCCTCTACTCGGCCCAGAGTTCCAACCCATGACCACCCACATGGGAAGCCAGTCACTGCTCCTACCAGTTCGACCACCATGCAGAAGGTCGGGAGTTCGGTTCCCGGTCGAGTCAAAGCAATGATTTAAAAATTGATACCCATTGCTTCCTAGCCTGGCGCTTCTGATATGACCGTAGATATTGTTAGGATGAACAACATCAGCAAACAAACAAACAATGGTCGCAAGGAGGTCAGCAACCACTGAGGACCACTTTGCGACCAAACCTTTTTGGTGGTCACAAGCGATTGCAAGCCGTAGTGAGTAGGGTATTATAACCGTTTGTTTGTTTGTTGTTGTTTTACATCCAGGCAACATCTAAGGTCATATCAGGAAGGTACTGACTTGTGACAGTGCGCACTCATGGCGACTTTATAGTGCTGTCCCACTAGAAGACCAGGCCGCCAGCACCATGACCTCATATCCCACTCAGTCACATTATCCTGACACTGAGCCAACCAGTCCTTGCCCTATCCTAATAATGCCGGAGCGCCAGGCTAGGAAGCAACAAGTATATATTTTTAAGTCATTGGTTTGACTCGACCAGGGTTTGAACCCACGACCCCACGATCTACCATAACGGGAGTCGAACGCTCTAACTCATCCAGCCATCCCGTCTGGTAGGTATTATAACTAACTGCCTGCCATATGTTGTCAATGTACAAACTGCTCAGTGTTATTTGTCTCACTTTATTGTCCCTCCTGTAACAGGACACCTGCTTCATCAAAACAACACTGGTCTGGGTGCAGAGTTATGTGTTGAATACAGATATGAGATATGGTAAGGGGGCATATTATGATGCTCCAAAATTAATACCGGTGTAACGAGTTCAATTTCCCCCCCTTCCAAGTTCCCCCTGGGAATCTGAAAACTTTTAAAATTTCCCTCCCGTGAAATTGAAAACGTTTTCAGATTCCCAGGAGGGAAATTACAAACAGTTATCAGATTCCTCCCCCTATTATTCAAATTACCCCCTCCGGGAATTTAAAATTGTTTAAAAAACTTTAAAAAACGTTTTAAAATTCAGACCTATGATATTTTTTTCTTAGCCATCTCGGAGACTTTTTGTGTCATTTGGGGTGAAATATGTTTTGTTGTACGAGTAATAATTTCCATTATGCTATTCTCTGTGTATTTGTCATGAACAATAAAAAAAATAAAATAAAATAAAGCAAATTCCCCAGAAATGGGGGGAGGGGAAGTTAAAACGAGGGAGGGAAAACGAAAACGTTTTCAAATTCCCATGGGATGAATTTGAAAATGTTTTCAAGTTCCCGTGGGGGAACTTCAATCAGGGGGGAATTTGAAATCTTTACACCGGTGCTAAGTATCATTATGAGCCTTGACTTGGTTACGTTTAAAGTTGCACAGTCCGATGGTTTTGATTTTCTGATGCATTTTCTTCTTAAAAAAAAAAGATAAATATATTGGATTGAGTGGGATATTAGGTTATGGTGCTGGCGGTCTGGTCTCCGAGTGGGGCAACACTATAAAGTCAGCATGAGTGTGCACTGTCACAAGTCAGTACCCGCACTGATATGACCTTAGATATAGCTAGCACGTAAAACTCCAACAACCAACCAATCTTAATGGTAATGCTTGTCTCACTAACATGTACATGTAAATGTCACGCTGTCATTGGCAATCATGTCCCATTTAGGTAATCTACCGAATTTATGTAGGACAGATATAAGTACGATGCTAAAAATAAAACCTCATGATGTACATGTGTACCGTAAAGGTGTGTATGGTGTTAGATTTAAAGCTGCATAGTCCGATGGTTTTGCGTTTTGGTAATTTTTCTGAGATAAATATAGTAAATTGATCGTTATAATCTACCTTATTTCTGGTTAAAGTAACTCTGATTTTAAATGAATAAGTTTTGAGTAATTGGAAATTCAAACATGTGAACTTAGTTTTGGCAAGCACGCCAAAACTCTGACACCATAGGCTTCAACAGTAACACGTTCTATCAAATTGTCTCAGTGTTCCCTTCTATGTGACAATAAATGCTTGATATGTGCATCAATATCTAAATTAGATATGTCGAGTCAAATCTATATAATTGTTTTGGTTTTGAAAATTTGATGCTTCATCGGACTATGCGAGCATTACGACCAATCATGTAATAGAGTCGATCTATATAACTTATTGTAGGTGATGCCGAAGGTGGCGCCCTCACTCCTGCTGCGGGCAAAAGCCGCACCAACCACATTAAAAAGTTGCAGTCCAATGGTTCTGATTTTTTGTCATATTTTTTTTAAAGTAACTTTGATCATGAATAACTCATTTTGAAGATATTTCAAATGAAAACATGCGAAATTACTTTTAGAATGCACACCCACAGTCTGGTGTCGAGAAACAGGTTCTATAAAAGCTGCATCAAATTTTCAAAACCAAAACAATTATCTAGATTTGATTCTACGTATCAAACTTAGATACTGATGCACTTATTAAACATTTGTCACCACATAGAAGGGATTACTGAGACAATTTAGTAGAACATGTTACTCTAGAACAGTATGGTGTCAGAGTTTTTGCATGCTTGCCAAAATTAATTTGGCATGCTTGATCAAAATGATCAAGCTAATAGATTTATCTCAGAAAATGACAGAAACTCAAAACCATCGGACTATGCAACTTTGAATTGACTTAGGATTCCCTTTTATGCGCCAACAAATGTCTAATAAGTGCACCAGTGCCTAATTTTGATATATTGGGTCAAATCTAGGCCAGTGTTTTGGGTTTCATAATGTGCTGTTTCATCGGACTACGCAGCTTCAATGTTTGTTTCTTTGTTGGGGCTTTATATCTTAGCAACATCTAAGACATCCAGCTGAGCGTCCGTCTCCTGTTTTGGGAGATCTGGGGATCCGAACCCGTGGGTTTATGGGTTCAAACCCATGTCGAGTTAAACCAATGACTTAAAAATTGATACTTGTCGCTTCCTCGCCAGGTGCTCTGCATTAATATGATAGGGCAAGGACTGGTTGGCTCAGTATCAGGATAATGTGACTGAGTTGGATATCAGGTCATGGTGCTGGCAGCCTGGTCTCCCAGTGGGGCAACACTATAAAGTCGCCATGAGTGTGCACTGTCAGTACCTGTCCTGATATGACCTTAGATGTTGCTAGGACGTAAAACAACAATAAACAAACATCTAAGACATCATGTTCAGAATGCAACATGTTACTTCTGAGATACCAAAGTTGGGCTTACCCACAGAGGACTGGCTGAAGCTACTAGTGACTCGGCTAGTTGGATATGAAGGTTCAAATCTAGATAAGTGTTTTGCTTTAGAAAATTTGATGCTTTTATCGGACTATGCAGCTTTAAAGTGTACTTAAAGATTAAGGCTTGAGAGTAAAGGACGGGGCCGGTGGAGAAAACAACCCTACTTCCGGCGGGTAAGCACGCCGGGTCGCAGCTCCAGTCGTTCATCGGGGAACCAGCGAGCACCAACTCAGAAAATACGTATTTGGAGTGTTTTCTGGGAAGCAGTCCAATTCTTTGACCAAGACAACAAATGGTTGTTGGGAGTTTTAAGTCCTAGCAATATCTAAGGTCATATTAGGACGGGTACTGACTTGTGACAGTGCACACTCATGGTTACATTATAGTGCTGCCCCACTGGCCAACAGCCCCATGACCCGATATTCCACTCAGTCACATTATCCTGACACTGGGCTAACCAGGCCTTGCCCTATCCTATTAATGCCGAGCACCAGGCTAGGAACCGACAAAAGATCTCCCGCACGCGAGGCCCGCGCTCTACCGATTCGGCTACCGCGCCCGGTCCAGAAGATACGTGTTGGTACGTATTGGGAGTGTTTTCTGGGAAGCAGCCCAATTGTTTAACTGAGACCAAGACCTCAGGCAAACAAACATGTGGCAGTCAAGTTGACGATTTGTTTGTTTTGTTGTTGTTTTATGTCCTAGCAACATCTAAGGTCATATCAGGCCGGGTACCGACTTGTGACAGTGCGCACTCATGGCGACTTTATAGTGCTGCCCCACTGGAAGACCAGGCTGCCAGCACCATGACCTGATATCCCACCCAGTCACATTATCCTGACACTGAGCCAACCAGTCCTTGCCCTATCCTAATAATGCCGAGCACCAGGCTAGGAAGCAACAAGTATCAATTTTTAAGTCATTGGTTTGACTCGACCAGGGTTCGAACCCACGACCTACCAACACGGGAGACGGACGCTCTAATTCATTCGGCCATCCTGTCTGGTTCAAGTTGACGAACAAGGACCCAGGATACTAGTGCCTAACGTCCGGTGCATTCCCACAGTGGGGAGGCCTAACAAACAACAATGAAGGGGTATTTGACCCTGTAGTCAGATGATAGCACCCCTATGACCCCCCCGCCCCACCCCAATAGGATCGACCCCATTTTTTTGTGCACGAGATGGCTGGTCTCGGGTCTAACCCATCGCACTGCGGACTTGGTTTGGCTTAACGGGGGGTTGTGCGTCCTAGCAAAATGTCCCGATAATCACGGTCTCATTATCCTGACACTGAGCCAAATAGTTCTCATCATATCCTAGTAATGCTGAGTGCTAAGCGATGTAGCACATCAGTTGAGGTCCGGCTTAGCAGTGATAACTGATAAGTCTCGATTTTCTAAGTAGCTGATTTCACTCAGTCGGGGATTGATCCTACCACCTCCCACACGGGCGGGCGGGCGCTCTACCCTCTCGACCATCCCATGCGGTTCACTGCATAGTCCAATGAAAGTACCAAATTCTCAAAAGTAAAACACTGTCTTAGATTTGATCGTACAGATACAACTGAGATACCAGTGCACTTATTCCGCAGATGTTGCCACATAGATTGTTTGTTGTTTGTTGTTGTTTTACATCCTAGCAAACATATAAGTTCATATCAGGACGGGTACCGACTTGTGACAGTGCGCACTCATGGCCACTTTATAGTGCTGCCCCACTGGGAGACCAGGCCACCAGCACCATGACCTGATATCCCACTCAATCACATTATCCTGACACTGAGCCAACCAGTCCTTGCCCTATCCTAATAATGCCAAGCGCCTGACTAGGAAGCGACAAGTATACATTTTTAAGTCATTGGTTTGACTCGACCAGGGTTCGAACCCAGGATCCCATGGTCTACCAACACGCGAGACGGACGCTCTAACTCATTCGGCCATCCCATCTGGTGGTGTTGCCACATAGAAGGGGAGAGACTAAACTAAGTCAATTCAATAGAATAAATAACCTGCCACTGACGTATACACCATGCCGACAACATGTGCGCAAGAACATCAATTCTCCATGTTTTCACTTCAAATATCCACCAAAGGAAATCCTTAAAAAAGTACCGGGCACGGTTGCCTAATCGGTAGAGCGCAGGCCTCGCGTGCGGAAGGTCGGGAGTTCGGTTCCCGGTCGAGTGAAACCAATGACTTAAAAAATTGATACTTGTCACTTCCTAACCTGGCGCTTGGCATTACTAGGATAGGGCAAGGACTGGTTGGCTCAGTGTCAGGATAATGTGACTGAGTGATATATCATGTCATGGTGCCGACAGCCTGATTTCCCAGTGGGACAGCACCATAAAGTTCCCATGAGTGCGCACTATCACAAGTCGGTACCCGTCCTGATATGAATGACCTTAGATGTTGCCATGACGTAAAACTCCGATGAAACAAAACAAAAAAGAAAAGTTACTTGAAATTAAAAATGAAGTCAGTTATAAGGATCAGCCTACAATAGATGCTGATGCAGATATTAAGCAAATTTTGTTGCCACACAAAAGTGAATAGTGAACCAATTTAATAGAACCTGTTACTGCAGAAGCCTATGGTCAAAGACCCTATAATTAGTATAATACTAAAACGGCTCACTCAGCCTGTACTGTGTCATCAAAATTATCAAACCCACCACTTAGTGCGCTGGCTGTTCTCTTGGTTAAGCAGTTGCTATATTATATGTATAAATGTGTATATGAATGTGAAAGATGTGTAATGATGCTGATGATGATGTGTATTTGTTCATAGCAATTTCATATTGATGTGTATTCATACTTACCTATATCATGTATAATATACATGTTACATGTGAAACACCAACCAGCAGCTGGGCTGATCAAACCCACCACAAGGTGGCACTGCGAAATTTAGATTACCATGGGAGAGATAGGGAGTGAGCTGTCTTAGTATTATAGGGTCTTTGCTATGGTGTCAGAGTTTTGGTGTGCTTGCCAAAACTAATTTGACATGTTTACAATCCAGTTAGCCATTTAAAATAAAAGTTATTTCAAACTAAAGTGAAGTAGATTATAACGATCAATTTAATATATTTATCTCAGAAAAATGACAGAAATTCAAAACCATCGGACTATGCAACTTTAATCTAACAACTGGAATATATATTAACTCGTAGGCTCGCCTTAAGCGGGGGTGGAATAGCCCGACGGTTAAACTCCCTCCCATATTAGTTAAGTTAAACAAGTTTGGAATTTCGACAATAAGAGCCTAAATCTCGTCTAAAACATCAGAGCGTGCATAAAGTACGTCTGACGGGTCAGAGCCTGAGCGCTCGACCTTCCACCATTGCTAGGAGTGTCGCATTCGACGTCTCCTAGCGACGCATTACAGCAGGGAATCCGGCCCCGCAAATGGTGGCAAATGCGAGCCTGGTGAGTAGCCCGCATTTCAGAATGCGAGCTAATCAGCCCAGCCTGCATTTCCATCGGTCGAGTAGTCTCGCCCACTTCACATGTATATGCAAACAGGCAATGGTGAAGACGTAACGAGAACCATATGGATGTAGTGGGTTAATGATAGGGATGGAAGATTAGTTGGGTTCATGGGTCAGGGGTAATTAGGCTTGACAGTGGTCCACCTTGTTTCTGAACTCGGGAGGTGTGGCCAGGGAAGGGGTTAGTAAGTAGGGGGGTGGGAGCGTTAAAGTGACACATCTTTAGTAAATTAAAGTTGAATAGGCCGATGAAAATATAAAATTTTCAAAATCAAAACAATTATCTAGATTGTATTCTACATATCTAACTTAGATACTGGTCCACTTGGAGTACAGGGCCTGTATGCAGGAGTCGGTGGTATTCGGTGGTAGCGAGCCAAAATGGTGTTAGGCGGGAATTTCCCGGGTAGAGGCGAAAAGTGGTATGCACGAGTCGGTGATAGGCCTAACACCAAAACCTTAACCGGTGTTACACTACCCCTGGTAAGGAGCAGGTTTACAGCAGTATATTAGGTCCAAATCTACCCAATGGTGTCATATTTAACAGAATTACATACGCAATAAGTGAAATTTCTGCAAATTAACCCTAAATTCGAAGCAAAATTAACGCCCCTGCCGCATCGGCGGAGATATTAAGATTTTCGAATCGGCGAATGTAAAGTAAACAAATCGCCGCCGCCGCAGCGACGTCGATATCCATACTGTCCAACGTCAACTAAAAATGGCCGCCATCGCCGCCGCCGCATCGGTGGCAATATATTACACCCAAATCTACCCAATGGTGTCATATTTAACAGAATTACATACGCAATAAGTGAAATTTCTTCAAATTAACCCTAAATTCGAAGCAAAATTAACGCCTCTGCCGCATTGGCGGAGATATTAATATTTTCGAATCGAGGGATTTCCCAAATCTATAAATAACTTCACGGGCTTCTGCATAGGACTTGACACAGTTCCCGACCCCGGTAATAGCTATACGGTGATACGCAGTAACACCAAAAGCCGCTACCACCGACTCCTGCATACGGGCGGGCCCTGATGCAATTTAAGAGAACCTGTTACTGCAGATGCCTATGGTGTCAGTGTTTTGGTGTGCTTGCCAAAATTACTTTTGCATGGTTGTACGTCAAATATCTCCAAAAGTTAACCATCTAAAATCAAAGTTACTTCAAACTAAAGTAAGGTAGTCTATAGCGATCAATCTTATCTCAGAAAATGACAGAAACTCTAAACCATAGGACCATGCAACTTTAACACCACCCCGACCACCCAACCCATATTGTATGAGTTGTATCAGTTGAGCGTCTGTCTCCCATTTTGGTAGATCGTGGAATATGAACCCATGGGTTCGAACCTTTGTCGAGTAAAACCTAATAATTTAAAAATTGATACTGGTCGCTTCCTAGCCAGGACCTCTGCATTATTAGGATAGAGCAAGGACTGGTTGGCTGAGTATCAGGATAATGTGACTGAGTGGGATATCAGCTCATGGTGCAGCCGGCCTGGTCTCCCAGTGGGGCATCAGATAATGCCAAGCGCCTGGCTAGGAAGCGACAAATATTAATTTTTAAGTCATTGGTTTGATTCGACCAGTGTTCGCACTCGTGGGTTCGAATCCCACAATCTACCAAGACGGGAGATGGATGCTCAACTCATTCAGCCATCCTGTCTGGTGGTCACAGCTACAGCATACAGGCGAAAATTAGGGGTGGTTTTACTCGGCTGGGGTTCGAACCCACGACCCTCCAGCACAGGAAGCTAGCCAGCGCTATAATCGATTCAGCCATCCCATCTGGGGCTACATGTATGAGTAACGGGTTATCTGCACCGGTGTTAAGGGCGGCCGACGGGGTAGCTATCGTGGGTGTTGGTATATGTGTCACGTGAAATGTATGTTGCCAAAGCGCGGGTTGGTTAGCTAACCAATGCGTTATTTATAGATTTGGGGGAACCCTCTGTGTACATTCGTCGATTTGACAATTTGAATAACGCCGCCGATGTAGCTGCTACGTTAATATTGCTTCGAATTTAGGGTTAATTTAATTAAATTTCATGATTTGAGTATGTAATTCTGTTAAATATGATAGCATTGAATAGATTTGGGCCTAAAATATTGCCGCCGGCGTTCTGCCAGTATGGATATCGACGTCGCGGGGGTGGCGGCGATGTTTAGTTGACGTTCGACAGTATCGATATCGACGTCGCTGTGGCGGCGGGGATGTTACATTCGTCGATTCGACACTATTAATATCACCGCTAATGCGGCGCAGCGTTAATAATGGTTCGGATTTAGGGTTAAATTGATAAAATTCCACTTATTGCGTATGTAATTCTGTTAAATATGCTCGCTTTGAAGAGATTTGGGTCGAATCGGCACCTAACCCCGACATTAAACCACCTAAGGCTTGGTGTTATGGTCGGCGACGTTAACTCTCACGGCATTTGCGTAAACCAGGCACATACATTGACACTTTTGGCCGCTAACCCGGGAAATCCGCACGACGCGCAGGTTAGGATCGCTAACCCGGCCTCATACATTAGTGAACAATAATAGTCCGGACGCGGTGCCGAATCGGCAGAGTGCAGGCTTCCCGTGAGGGAGATCGTGATTCGATTCCAAGTCGAGTCAAACCAACGACTTATAAAATTGATACTTGTCACTTCTTAGCCTGGCACTCGGCATTAACAAGATAGGACAAGGACTGGTTCACATAGTATCAGGATAATTTCACAGTGTCGTATATACAAACAAACAGTGAACAATAGTTATTTATATTTATATTGAATACCACAGACAGCAAATCCCCTACGGAGGGCTTGCTGCTCGAGAACTGTCACTTGGTCGACCCAATTACAACGTTCCAAATAACTGCCTCCTGATTGGCTAGAAATATGTTTTTGCATATATAATGAGCATGACGTCATAGGGGATTTCCCAATCTATAGCTTCGTTTTCATTTTTTTCTGAAAGACTGTTTATTTCTGGTACAGGAAGAATTTCACCAACCTTTAAAGATTTATGACAGTAATCACCATCAAAATTCGGCATCACAGCAGCTATGGTCCCTAATTATAATATATAGGTCCCATTCTATATGTATTTATTGTTGTATGTATGAAATACCAGGAGGAAATTAGCACGAGAAGTGTAGTAACGAGCTCGCGGAAATTTTCTTTATAACAAATAATGCCAAATGGGAAAAACAAAATGGCCACTCAAGAAATTCTGCAAATTGCACATCATCATCAAAATTCGACATCAAAGAAGGTTTGGTCCCTAATTATAATATATAGTTCCCATTCTATATGTATTTATTGATGTATCTGTGAAATACCATGAGGAAATTTGCAAGAGAAATGCAGTAACGAGCTTGAGGAAAGTTTTTTTTAGCAAATGGGAAAACAAAATGGCGACTCAAGAAATACAAAAAATATGGCATTAACCTAATAATTATTATGTTTGATCATTATTAATAATTATTTCCAGCTTTTCAATGATGATTTTTGTGATTGATCTAGATAGAGAATTCTTCTGCAATTCAGATACTTAACAGATTTAGTGAATTTGTTGAGAAATGAGAAAGTTACAGCATTTTCCCCAACAACACAGTATGTTTTGATCACACCTTCTTCATTTGGTTTAAGGTTAATTGTGAGGACATAATTTGGCTAATTAAAAATAATGAAAAAAATCATAACTTATTTATTTCTCAATGGATTGCAATGATCTAAGTGTCATTTTCTTTGTCTCTTCATCCTCTTTCAAATGAGCCCAGTTACACTGGAATTGGAGGATTTTGAATTTTTGACTCACATACCTACTTTTGAACCCAGGCCACGCACTGATTAGCAGCAGTTATGCGAGGTATAAAGTACTTATGCAAACATCATTCATGCAGGTAATTCTCCTACTTTGTCATTATTCTATTCTTGTCGCTCTCTACTTCTCCTTTAAGCTCTTTTGATATGCTCCTTTGTAGTTTAGGTTACTGGAGGCTGCGGTGCAACCTGGATAGCAGGAGTACTGCAGCTCCCCTAATTCTCCTCCTGCCTTCCAGGTGGTGCCTCAGCCCCCTATCTGCCCATTCCGCCTCCGATTTCGCTCAACAAAATGAAACAGTAGGTCTTATGCCCGGTACACACCTAGCGTATACGATCGTTTTCCCGCACCCACCTAGCGTATACGACCTAAAACTGCCCCAAAATCGTGAGGTGTGCACTCCCCTAGCACACCTACCGATTGCGATTCCCGATTTTTAGGGCTAAAACGGTAGGTGTGCGCTAGGATTACGATTGCGATTCCCGATTCGAAAAATGAATCGGCCCGATTTCAGTTTTAAGCGGATCGGGAGTTTTAGTGCGCGAATCCTATACGCTATGTGTGTACCTGGCATTAAGGGCCATTCAGAGTCTTATGGCCGGTGCACACCTACCGTTTGTGCCCCGTTTGTGCGCGCACACCTCCCGTTTCGCGCACAAAAATCGCTAGGTGTGCGCCCCCCGCGCACACCTACCAATTGCGATTCGCGCATAAAACTCAGTTTTTAGTGCTAAAAGCGGCCGTTTACGATTGCGATTCGCGATTCGAAAAACGAATCGGCCCGTTTTCAGTTTTAAGCGGGTCGGGTCGAGTCGAGTCGCGAGTTTTAGTGCGCGAATCGTAAACGGTAGGTGTGCACCGGCCATTAGTCTCAATCCAATACATCTGTTCTTGTCTTCTAATTTGTTATGGAAGGAATTAATAATATCGGGATATTGAAGTAGCATGGTGCGATGAAACTTTTTTTTTCAAAACCAAAAGGAAAGCTGCAAACAAAACAACACAAAAAAACTAATTCTGGGAACACGTCCTCATTCACAAGCCTATTACCATCTCACTAGATGTACATACTATTACTAGGCTAAGATATTAGTTATATGATAGGAAGTATACCAAAAATAACTCCCAAAAGCTAACATAGATACTAACTGCTTAGATAAATGCTGGTGGACGTCCCGGATACCAACGCGGAACCGGAACCCAGGCATCATTAGGACACACCTGCACCCAGGTCTTGGTCAGCTGACTGGAACCAGGTGTATTAGGTGCACATGTATGTCTTTGTGAAAGTGAGGAAGGCGGTCACGAAAAGAGTCACGATGTAGGTTAGAGGAAAGACTGTCTGGTGTGTGTGTGTGTGTCAGGGAGGGGAAGCATCCACGACTATGTGCACATGGGGCATCTCAACGTTTGAAAGTCATTTTAGCCGTTGGCCACGCGCTTGCGCGATGCATCGTAATGTGACAGGGCCATAAGTTTTCTACTCAACAAGTAGGGCAGGGCATTGCCCGAATGAGTTGAGCGTCCGTCACCCGGTTTGGTAGATCGTGGGAGTCAAACCAATGACTTAAAATATTGATACTTGTCGCTTCTTTGCCAGGTGCTTGGCATTATTACAATAGGGCAAGGACTGGTTTGCTAACTGTCAGGATAATGTGACTGAATTGGATATCAGGACGTGGTGCTGATGCCCTGGTCTCCCAGTGGGAAAGCACCATAAAGATACCATGGGTGCGTACTGTCATGAGTCGGTACCCGTCCTGATACAACCGTAGATGTTTCCAGGACGTAAAAGTGCAACAACCGACAAACTATCTCGGGCGTCAAACTCGGGACTTCACGCCTAGTCTTTCACAATGTCCTCCTCCGTCCAACAGTAACTCGTCCTGGCTTGTCAACCTGTCCTCCACACTTCCTACTTACAAACTTGCCATTGGTCGCTGCTGATCTGACACTCAGAGTTGCTGTAATAAAGCAGGGACTGCTTGGCTTTGGCTTTCGTGTCACGCTGTGACTGGTGAGCGGGATGTAAGGTTGTTGGTATGCCACTGAGGCAGCACTATGAAACCACTATGTTTGTTTGGGTGAGCAGGATGTAAGGTTGTTGGTATGTCACTGAGGCAGCACTATGAAGCCACCATGTTTGTTTGGGTGAGCGGGATGTAAGGTTGTTGGTATGTCACTGAGGCAGCAGTATCAAGCCACTATGTTTGTTTGGGTGAGCAGGATGTAAGGTTGTTGGTATGTCACTGAGGCAGCACTATGAAGCCACCATGTTTGTTTGGGTGAGCAGGATGTAAGGTTGTTGGTATGCCACTGAGGCAGCACTATGAAACCACAATGTTTATTTGGGTGAGCGGGATGTAAGGTTGTTGGTATCCCATTGAGGCATCACTATGAAGCCACCATGTTGTTTGTTTGGGTGAGCGGGATGTAAGGCGGTTGGTATCCCACTTCGGCAGCACTATGAAACCTTCATGTTGTTTGTTTGGGTGAGCGGGATGTAAGGTTGTTGGTATCCCATTGAGGCAGCACTATGAAGCCACCATGTTGTTTGTTTGGGCTTTATGTCCTAGAAAAATTCCCGGTCATCGTCATCTGACTTGTGACAGCGCACACTCATGGCGACTTTGCAGTGCTGCTGCACTGAGAAACTGGATCGGCATCACTCTGATCCGATATCCCACTCGGTCATATTATTCTGATGCTTCGAAAAACCAGTCTTTGCCCAGTTGTAATAATCCCAAAAGCTAGGCCTAGAGATATCAATTTGATATGGCATTGGCATTGGTTTGACTCGGTCTGGATTCGATCCGACCAACTTCCGCACAGTAAGACCCCAGCCAAAATGGTCGTCAGGAGATCGCCAATCACAATCATAGGCTACAGGGTAGGACAGTAACGTTTTTCCTACTTGCCCAATCGGGAAAGTGACTGAATTTTCTACTTGCCCAAGTGGCAAAACTACGTGCCCAAGCCTAAGTCAGCCAATTGAAACTGAAATCTGCTATGGCAGATCAGAAAAATAACTGTGCTGAAATATGATGACAAGAACTGCATGAAAAAAAACTTGTATTCAATCACATCTGAGCCCTACCAATTGTCAATCCTTGTTTCCAACCAGCATGAATAATATTCAAGAAATGAGAATAAAATAAGAAAAACTTCCTCTTCATCTAAAGCTAGTCTTGATCTGATTGAGGAAAATGTCAAATATATCCACAGAAACTAAGTTTCAAATAAATATATAACCAATGTCTGATCAAGTAGGTCTACCAGGCGCGGTGGCCGAATCGGTAGAGCGCAGGCCTCACATGTGGGAGATCAGTTCCTGGTCGAGTCAAACCAATAACTTATCAAATTGATACTTGTCGCTTCCTAGCCTGGCGCTCGGCATTAATAGGACAGGGCAAGGACTGGTTAGCTCAGTGTCAGGGTAATGTGACTGAATGGGATATTGAGTCATGGTGCTGGTGGCCTAATTTCCCATTGGGGCAGCACTATAAATCCACCATGAGTGTGCACTGTCACAAGTCGGTGTAATATTAGTTTACCCGCCCTGATATGACCTTAAATGTTCCCAGGACGTAAAAGTCCACCAACCAACCAACAAGTATACTAGGTACATATTGGCCACGGAAACCTTGCAGCTGATGGATCTATCTAGGTTACTCCACGTAGTACAGAAAAGGCAACAGGCCAAACGATAGTGTTTACAGTCAACACTGCTCCAAGCAGGTAGTGGGCACCTCGACCTACAGCAGTAGCTGTCTGAAGGCACTACATCAGTCTTAAGCCGTAAAGGGTACATTCCTTACACGCGGCATGCGGTATGCGAATGTGAATGTGACAAAAAATCGAAACGCCTTGAAGCCTATGGGCGACATTCCTTACACGCGGTATGTGAATGCGAATGCGTCAACTCGATCGGTCCCTGTAGCGATCGGTGCGGTATGTGGCACGCGGTGTGCGAGTAGAAACATCAGTCTCACTTGTCCATTAGTTTTAGACGAGGAGAGGCGACTGAGCATTACGGAACGGTCATGCATAAGGGTGCTGAGGGGAAACATATGGTAGTGGTGGTGGTGGGGGTTCGGGTTGGTAAAAATGCTACCAGAGCCACAAAAATATGAATACTTATCTATAATTTGGTAATTATAAAGGTAGGGACCCCCATGTGACGTACTAAGAGGTACATAGATATAAATGCAATATTAGGTCATATATAGTGCAGTATTGAGTATACTTGTTTATTTTAATTTTTTTAATATAGCCAGTCGTGTGCCGCATGCCGTGTGTAAGGAATCATGCCATTCACATACCGCATGCCACATACCGCGTGTAAGGAATGCACGCTTAAGGCTTCGCTAAGGTTTCTACTCCACAAGTAGGGCAGGCCATTCGGAAACTTCCCCCAGAAGGCATCAGATTGCATGTTTGAGGGAACAAGACGGAAAGGAGGTGACAATAGATAGAGGAGATGAGGTGATGCGATAATATGAGATGCGATGAGAGAAGAGAAGATAACAGTTCAAGACAGATTGTTGGTTGTTGGAGTTTTACGTCCTGGAAACATCTAAGTTCATATCAGGACGAGGTTTAACACAGAAGTGTGTGTGTGGGGGGGGGGGGGGGTGAGAGGGAAATAGAAAAGGCCCTGTCAGGCTCTGTGGGAGGGCACGTAACCACCCCTTTCACACATTGGCATGTCACTGGATGATGGTTCAGAGACGTGGAATGGTGGAAAGTAGAGAGAAGTAGAGAGAAGAGGTATGGTAAAAAGCTGAGTGAGTAGAGCTAGATGGGACATGAAATAGATGGAGAGGGAGGGGGAGAAGGAGAGGGAGAGAGAGAGAGAGAGAGAGAGAGAGAGAGAGAGAGAGAGAGAGAGAGAGAGAGAGAGAGAGAGAGAGAGAGAGAGAATGAATATAATACTGCATCTATTGCTACGCAGGCATTTCCACGCGTACTAGTTAGTGTTGTTCTTCTTTGTGGTTATTATAATGTCTGATGCCGTAGGGAAGGACTTTGATACTTGCATATGATTAGTTGGTGTAGCTTCCTAATGTGTTTCTATTAGGACATACAACAAATACCACACCAACAGTAGACATGCCTTAACCCCCACAAACTTTGGAATATGTATGTGGTGTGTGTGTATCAGTAGACACATACCTGTATATATTATATATATATATATATAAATATATAAAACTGCTTGTCCGTTGCAGCGATGAAATTTAAGAACCTGTACCACAAGGCAATGGTTTACAACTCTGCAAGGCAGGGGCGTCAAACTCCCTGAGGTATCGCTATACCTGCAATACCTGCATAGGATACAGCTATAATAATAGGCTTTGGACCTGTTAGCTGCTCTTAATTAATAGAAATCGAGACAGTTCTTCAGATGTGGTGGATTGTAGCAACTGTCACTGGCTCCAAGATATACGGAACGCTTGACCGGTATGCATCCAAAGAAACAATTCCTACAAATTCAGATATTCACTCTAGCAGATTGTGTCCGTTGGATCCGGAATCCGTTGCAGCGGTGTCCGTTGGATCGAGGTTCATCTGTATATGAACGTTAAATGGAGCCATAATCTGTATAAGTCAATTCCCTATTTTATCCCCCAATAACTTTCTTTTGAAACACCCCATATATTAGTATGACTTTACCATCTTCAGTGTGTGTCTCCCGGCGAAAGCACTGGCTACCTATCCGCCAGACACTGAATGTAGTATATGCTGTGTCCTGAACAATACCATTAAACAAAAACACACATTAAAACTCTCCACCAGACTGGTTGCATATCAGCAACCCTGTAATATGTTGAAGTTCTCAGCGTCAGTCAGCGTATGTCTGCGCGCCAAGGCCCTGCGCCAACAAGTTTACACTGCAAACAACATGCAAGACCTTTTTACTAAAGTAAAACAAGAAAAGATTTTAGCCTTTTTGAGGGCAGCTGGTTTGTACCAACTCATATAGGTTTTTAAACAAATTTCATCAGTGAATAATACTATCATTTAGACTTTTATTTAGCTATATGATTGTGAGTTTGCAAAATTCATGAGTGTCCATTGACACAAAATTGATTGTATGCTTTTACATGTAAAAGCGATGGTTTGAACAAAAACAAACATTTCTCGCCGTGAATATGGCCTATGCTGCCGACACGGCGTAAAGCAACCACCAATCAATCAATCAATCAATCTGCACGCCAATTATTGAAATTGCTGCGACTGAAAACCAAACAGTGAACAAAATGGCTATGTCCCGCTTGTGAAAAATTGTACCGCTTTAAACAGAGCACCATATGACATTTGTAGAAACCAGACGGGACGGCTGAATGAGTTGAGCATCCGTCCATCTCCCGTTTTGGTTGATCGTTGGAAGCGAACCCATGGGTTCTAACCCATGTCGAGTCAAACCAATGAGTTAAAAATTGATACTTGTCATTTCCTAGCCAGGCGCTCAGCATTATTAGGATAGGGCAAGGACTGGTTGGCTCAGTGTCAGGATAATGTGACTGAGTGGGATATTAGGTCATGGTGCTGACAGCCTGGTCTCCCAGTGGGGCAGCATTATAAAGTTGCCATGAGTGCACACTGTCACAAGTTAGTACCCATCCTGATATGACCTTAAATGTTGTCTGGACGTAACACTCCAACAACCAACATCTGCAGAACAAGGTGTTTTTTTCTTGGGGTGGTGGTTAATTTCATAATTTCCCAATTAATAGCACTGCCTTCTCTGATGCATATCTTTAACCGATGTGTTTGTTGAATTCAACTCGTCACATTTCTAGATAGACAAAATGAATATTCCATGTGTATTCATTATTCCCACTTGGCTTCTCAATGGGACAAGGCCTGGACAGGGGACCACGTCTATCTACATATGTGAAAAAGTTGATGATGCAACATGTTGCAGTAACGAGAGAATTATCAACTGCCATGGCCACCTACACATATCACCACAGTAGTGGGTTTGTTAACTGGGTTTGACGTCCCAACACCATCTGAGGTACCAACTTGTGACAGTGTGCACCCATGAACTGCTTTGCTCAATGTCAGGATAACGTGTCTGGGTGGGATGGGATATCAATCAAAACATGGTGCCAGTCACCGCCCCCCCCCTCCCAGTCTCCCACTGGGGCAGCACTATAAAGTCGCCATGAGTGCGCACTGTCACAAAGTCGGTATTATATCCTGATATGACCTTAGATGTTGCTAGAATGTAACCCCCCCCCCCCCCAATCCCAACAACAACCAAACAACAAAACCTTCCTCAATATACACCTCCACCCGCACACACACATATAGGTGGGGTGTAATGACGTACCAAGACAACTTTCGGTGGCCATATTGGATTACATACAGAAGGCTTGCAACTGGCTACACTGTGCTTATTTACTGATTTGTTGGTTTATTTGTCACTGTTTTGAGCAGTTTGTCCTCAGAAGTTGTTGCTAAAGTGCTGTAAGTAAACATATTGGATGTAAACCTCCCAGAACCTCCCATGACACAAGAAAACTGTATATGCATGCATTCACAATATGGCCAGGGAGGGTGCTTATAATCCAAGATGGCTGACCGCTGCTGAGTGATGACGTCACGTGCACTCCCTCTATAGAGATTGCCTATCGCCCTACACGTGCCACCAATATTAGTGAATATAGCCTGCATCATAAGTCAACCTCCCCCCCCCCCCCGGCGTTCGGTTTTTGAGGGCGTCCTCAATTCCGCCCACTGCGTCCCTGGATGGTGAGAACGCGCAGTCGACGCCGGGGTTTGTTAAACTAAAAATTCCACGATCTATAACCTTCTCCATTAGCTCCCCTCTGTGTGTGTTGTGTGTGTGACCGTTTGTTTGTTTGTTTGTTGTTTTACATCCTAGGAACATCTAAGGTCATATCAGGATGGGTACTGACTTGCGACAGTGCACACTCATGGCGACTTTATAGCGCTGTCCCACTGGGAGACCAGGCCGCCAGCACCATGACCTGATATCCCACTCAGTCACATTATCCTGACACTGAGCCAACCAGTCCTTGCCCTGTCCTAATAATGCCGAGTGCCTGGCTAGGAAGCGACACATATCAATTTTTAAGTCATTGGTTTGACTCGCCAGGGTTCGACCCCACGATCTACCAGCACGGGAGACGGACGCTCTAACTCATTCAGCCATCCCGTCTGGTCGTGTGTTGTGTGTGACTGTTGTGTATTGTGTGTGACTGTGTGCGTGACTGTGTGGTGTGTTGTGTGTGACTGTGTGTGTGATTGTGTACGTGACTGTGTCGTGTGTTGTGTGTGACTGTCGTGTATTGTGTGTGAATGTGTGTGTGATTGTGTGCGTGACTGTGTCATGTGTTGTGTGTGACTGTCGTGTATTGTGTGTGACTGTGTGTGTGATTGTGTATGTGACTGGTCGTGTGTTGTGTGTGACTGTTGTGTATTGTGTGTGACTGTGTGTGTAATTGTGTGCGTGGCTGCGTCGTGTGTTGTGTGTGACTAACTGTGTGTGTGTGAGTGAGACCCAGTGCCGGTGTGGTGGTTTCAGCGGGTTCCCGTGCTCAGAGGTGTCCCTCGCTTCTGCGCTGCTTCTGCGCATGCGCGGATTTCGCATCAACTCGGGTCACCTGAGCCACTTATTGGCGCATGCGCACATCCTACAAACTCGGGTCGAATAATCGAATACGCTTCTCCGCGCTCGGGTGGACAATCTTTTTTTAATTTTTTTTATTACCGATAAAAATACAGCAAAATAGGCTTTAAAGTATTTTATGATGGCCCAGTTTACCTATATTTCCATTTAATTAATCTAAGTTATTCTTTTTTTGCACATGGCACGTGTGTTTTGTCGACTCCACTCGCCGTGTTCTATTTGAATTTCTGACGATGGGATGACCCGAGTCGCCCGGGTAGTGTTAATCGATTACGGCCATCCTTATTAGATTCTGACGCATGCGCAGAAGCGAGGGACACCTCTGAGCACGGGAACCCGCTGAAACCACCACACCGGGTGGTACCAGTTCTCGTCACGCGTAGGCCTATTTGGGAGAGGGATGTTCCCAGACAGGCGCTGAATCACTCATCTCCCACCTACCCCACCCACATGCAACATCTTGTAAGTTGTAGCAATGCGCTACTCCTTGTTGGCATCCTATAGACCCCTTTCAATGTTTGTAAATATTGTGTATGCGCGCGCAGCTTGGCTGCAGAACGAATGCACACTGCCACTGAGTTTGCCGGTACGCACAGTGCAAAACGTCTATTTTATTCAAAATTAATAGAAATGCAGAACCCTAACCGTATAAATTAATATAATCTATTTGTTGAATATGTTTTCTGTATGTGTTCCAAGCGGTTTGTGACTAGGTGGTGTGGTTTTAGAGATATCTCACTTTTTCTGTATGAAGATTGCTCACGGCCATTGACAATGCACTGAGTTTGCCGATACGCGCAGTGCAAAACGTCAGTTTTATTCAACATTTATAGAAATTCAGAACCGTAACCGTATAAATTTAATATAATCTGGTTGTTAAGCATGTTATCTGTTTGTCTGCCAAGCGGTTTGTGTCTAGGTGGTGTGGTTTTAGAGATATTTCACTTTTTCTATAAGATTGCTCACGGCCATTGACAATGCATTGAGTTTGTCGATACGCGCAGTGCAAAATGTCAATTTTATTCAAAATTAATAGAAATCCAGAACCATAACATTATAAATTTGATATAATCTGGTTGTTAAGCATTTTATCTGTTTGTCTGCCAAGTGCTTTGTTTCTAGGTGGTGTGGTTTTAGAGATATTTCACTTTTTCTGTATGAAGATTACTCATAGGCATTGAGTTTGCAGTGTGTCATCCTGCAGCCAAACAGCGCGCGCACTGACCTAAATACCCATGCTGACGTCATATGAAATAGGTCTATAGTACGTCGCACCGCTCGGACAAGTATCCTGTAGCGATATGCCACCCCATGGAACAAGTATATTTATTGTCTAGGGAGCATTTCGTTTTGAAAATTTTGATGAGCAACAATTGCTAATCAATTTGGAAATTGATAGCGATCTACATAACTTGTGGAAATTGATAGCGATCTACATAACTTGTATCGTGATCCGTGACACGATACCGAACAAAATGTTCTCTGTGTAACGTATACACACAGGGGGAATTTTGCTTTTGAACATTTTGATTAGCAACAATTGATAATCAATTTGGAAATTTATTAGCGATCTACATAACTTGCATCGCGATTCGTGACACGATACCGAACAAAATGTTCCCTGTTGTCACACACCACCCCTTGGTCAGTAAGTAACATGACTGAACACAACTTAACTTATTTACAAGCATCATGATCGAATATTACAGGATGGCCAAATGAGTTGAGCGCCTGCTTCTCGTTTTGGTAGGTCATGGGATTCGCGTCTCTGGGTTCAAACCCTGTGCTGAGTCAATCCAATGACCTAACAATGAATACCCATCGCTACCTATCCTGGCGTTCGGCATTACTAGGATAATGCAATGGAATGAGGAAGACCAATTCAGTTGTCGGCAATAGACCCCTTTCAATGTTTACAAACATTGTGTATGCGCGCGCAGCTTGGCTGCAGAACAAAGGCACACTGCCACTGAGTTTGCCGATACATGCAGTGCAAAACGTTAGTTTTATTCAAAATTAATAGAAATCCAGAACCCGAATCATATTAATTTAATATAATCTGTTTCTTCAACATGTTATCTGTGTGTGTACCAAGTGGTTTGTGTATAGGTGGTGTGGCTTTAGAGATATTTCACTTTTTCTGCATGAAGACTGCTCATAGCCATTGAGTTTGCAGTGTGAACGTATGCCGTCCTGCAGCCAAGCAGCACGCACACTGACCTAAATACCCATGCTGACGTCATATAAAATAGGTCTATTGAAATTCCCCCTGCTTGGCCTCATGGGTCACTGGTATTAGTAATAATAGAGAAGGGTTATAAAGAAGAAGTTCACTACATTAGCTTCCCATGGAAAATAACATAAAGCATACTTTGACGAATAGTAAATTTGAAGCCCTTTGACTCCGCCGT
The DNA here is from genome assembly GCA_030323885.1 of Branchipolynoe longqiensis. Taxonomy (NCBI): domain Eukaryota; kingdom Metazoa; phylum Annelida; class Polychaeta; order Phyllodocida; family Polynoidae; genus Branchipolynoe; species Branchipolynoe longqiensis. Next base: position 59,814 of record JASIRB010000061.1, on the reverse strand, counting down.
ATAATAAAATATCCTATGTCATTCCACCTATCCCTTCCGTGCATGACATTACAGAATGGACTATTTGAGACCCAACACAGTAGGTAGGAACCAGATGTTTTAAACGGCCCATGGCAGTTTCAAACCACACTCGTCTTTGGAGAGACCGCCAATATATACTGAAAGGTATCTGCCATAACATCTTCATACAAACACAGTACAGTAAAACCTTTCTAAATCGACCGACCATGGGACCGACTTTTAATGGTCTATTTAGGGAGGTGGTTGGTTTAGAGGTTCTTTTTTATCATTATAATGGTATTGTATGGGCGATCGTTTGGGGCCGAAATAAAGTGATCGATATAGGGGAGTGGTCCATCTGTGGAGGTGGTCAGTTAGAGAGGTTTTACTGTATATTGATGAATAACCAGTAAACCCAACCAAATATGGAACCCTCACTCCTGACCCCTCCCCGGGAACCCTCCTGACAGGGCTCATAGTTCACGGGGGTCACTGATCAGCTCAGCCAGTCTCGGGGTCAGGGAAACCCCCACGAGGAGACTTAGACTCAATCAATCAATCAATAGTTCCGTCCTCTAGTCGAGGGTTGGATGCAATGGTTCTCCACTTGTCCTGATGGTGTGCTGTTCTGACAGACTGTGAATAATTCAAGCCTGTCCACTGAAATATTTGTAAACCATGATGTTCTTGGTCTCCCTCTCCCTCTGCTGCCATTCACCTTCCCTTCCAACAATGTACGGTATATTGAACTCTGACGAATGATGTGGCCAAAATAAATAAGTTTCTTTGTCTGTATAGTGGCAAACAAGCTTTTCTTATTTTTAATTTTTCTGAGAACTTCTTTGTTGGTGATCTTCTTTGTCCATGATATTTTCATCATCCTTCGATAAGTCCACATCTCAAATGCTGCTAAACGTTTGTACATTTTCTTATAGATTGTCCATGTCTCAGCCCCATACATTAGAGTAGACCACACATAACACTGAAGAATACGCTTCCTTGTTTGTATTAATATCTTACTTGATGTTAACACTCTATACATTTTGGAGAATGTTGTTCGGGCTATTGTTATCCTTCTTTTAATTTCTTCCTCACATCTCCCATCATTTGTAATCTTTTGTCCGAGATATATGAATTCGGATACTTGTTCTATGTTTGTGCCATCTATGGTTATATTGACATTTGGTTTATCTGTCTTTTTACTTATAACCATTGTTTTGGTCTTCCTGGCATTCATCTTCATGTTGAATAGTATTCCAGCTTTATTGATTCTATTCACTATATCTTGTAGGTTTTTCTCACTGTCTGCTAGTATTACACTGTCATCGGCATATCTAAGATTGTTGACGTTCATGCCACCTATTGTCACTCCCTTGCAATCTTCAATGTGTCTGAAAATCATCTCTGTGTACAGGTTAAATAGACATGGTGACAATACACACCCCTGTCAAACTCCTCGTTTAATCATAACTTCATCCTTCAACTATTAAGAAACCTAGTAATGACAATGTAAACCCAAAGCCTAAAATAGGAAGGTATGCATCTGATGTCAGGCAACTGAAAACTGGAGGAAAGGTGCTAAAGATTGGAACATGGAATGTACAAACATTGTACAAACTAGGCCGATATGACAACCTTAAAGTGGAAATGACAGCGCTAAACCTTGACATCCTAGGTATAGCTGAGACGAGATGGAGGGGTGACAGGAGGATAGGTGATGGTGAGGTAGATATGAGATATGATATATTCTGGAGATGAAAAACATCAGTGTGGTGTTGGAATTATGATGAAGAGACTAGACTATTTAGCCTCAAACCAAATAGACAGAGCAGTTAGGACCCAACGATTGATAAGCAGCCACCATAGTAACTTCCCCCGTCGGTGTTTTTCTATAGCCACCATGTGACCATCAAGTGTATATATGGCGGCCTAACCTCAGCCCCCGGCAAATGGGAAGCGAGGTTTGAGAATGCTTTAAATGTATACATGTATATCTAGTATGCAATATACAGTAAAACCTCCCTAACCGACCACCTCCACAGACCGATCACTCCCCGATATCGATCGCTTTATTTCGGTCCCAACAATACCATTGTAACCATATTCTAACTCCCTAAACGACCACATCCCTAAATAGACCACTTAAAGTTGCATAGTCTGATGAAAACATCAAATTTTCAAAACCAAAACACTTATCTAGATTTGATTCTACATATTCAACTTAGACACTGGTGTACTTATTAAGCATTTGTTGCTGCATAGAAGGGCAGTATATGTCAATCAATAGAAACCGTTACTACTGAAGTCTATGGTGTCAGAGTTTTGGCGTGCTTGCCAAAATTATTTTGGCATGTTTTTATATCAAATATCTCCAAACTTAGCCATTTAAAATTAAAGTTACTTCAAACTAAAGTAAAGTAAATTATAACGATTAGTATAATATATGTATCTCAGAAAATAGCAAAAACTCAAGAGCATCGGACTATGCAACTCTAAAGTCGGCCCCAAGGTCGGTCGATTTAGAGAGGTTTTACTGTATACATACATACATAAGTACATACATACCGGATGCAGTGGACGAATCGGTAAGAGCCGAGGCTTCCTGTGTGACAGGTTAGGAGTTTGAATGTGACCAAGTCAAACCAATGACTTAAAAAAATGTATACTTGTCGCTCCCATGTCTGACATTCGGCATTACTAGGATAGAGCAAGTACTGGTTAGCTCAGTATCAGGATAATGTGACGGAGTGTGTAATTGGATAATGGTGCCTGTGGCCCTGTTTTCTAGTGGGGCAGCACTATAAAGTCACGACGAGTGTTATGTGAAAATCACATCTGCGGGCCCTGCTCATGGTGAGTCAAGATCAGGACGTATTAGACCGGGCTGACATGTCAAACTAGCCCTTCTGTTCACACTAATCAGACTTGAGGAGAAACAGTTGGTTGCCTAGCAACAGTCAGGTGTACCTTCTTCTTTGGGGGCGTGGGGGGGTGGGTCATAACCTTGACGGTTACAGCCTGCGGAATTGCAGCAATATATCGGCACCGATAAATCTGTCCGTTTGGCTGAAGTGTAGACTTCGGGGAGGGGGGGGGGGGGGGAGTTTGTAGAAGTCGGGTGTACTTGACTACCATAACGACGAATCATTGAAGCAGCACCAGGTCTTAGCCAGTCCGATTTTAGCAGAGCACTTGTGTCCAGTCGCCTGGTTGGAAGGAAGAAGGGGGGGGGGGGGGGGGGGCGGGGCGGGTGATGGGGAAGGTGGGATCTGCAGCAATCAGGTAAAAAGGGTTTGATTATTTGTTGTTGTTTTACGTCCTAGCAACATCTAAGGTCATATCAGGACGGGTACCGACTTGTGACAGTATGCACTCATGGAAATTTTATAGTGCTGCCCCACTGGGAAATCAGGCCACTGGCACCGTGACCCGATATCCCACTCAGTCACATTATCCTGACACCGAGCTAACCAGCCCTTGCCCTATCCTAATAATGCCGAGCACCAGGCTAGGAAGTGACAAGTATCAATTTTTAAGTCATTGGTTTGACTCGACCGGGAACCAAACTCATGAACTCCCGATCTTCCGCACGCGAGGCCTGTGCTCTACCGATTCGGCCACCGTGCCAGGTCTGGTGAAAAGGGAGACATTGAAAAAGGAAAAGGGCCCCCACGCAAACAACTCCCATGATCAGGGGGAGGAATAACCCCGAGAGAAAAAAAGGAAAGAGTAGTATATAGGAAAGAGAAGTGAGGAGAATTGAGACGGAGTAACAGGTAGAAGATGAAAAGCTGGCCAGCTCCCCCTGTAGGAACTATTTTCAGACACTGATCAAGGAGGAGACTGACAAGTGACAGCGGAGAGGTGATAGAAGAGGTGTGGACGAGGTGGAGTCTGGACAGCAAGTGAGGTGTACCTGTTTCCCAGTTAAAGCAATTTGGAACACAGCATTACAAACCACTCGTCAACCTATACGGAAAGTAATGACTGGCAACTAACTTCCTGCTGAAGTATATGTAGTAGATTATACAATTAATTAATGTCATCGGAGTGTCACAAGAAAGTCAGCATCAAAATAGTCAAAAGCTGAACAAAAACGCACTTCCCCTAGTTTTAATCACACCCACATTTGTTTGTTTGTTGGGGTCTTACGTCCTGGCAATATCTAAGGTCATATCGGGACGGGTACTAACTTGTGACAGTGCGCACTCATGGCGACTTTATAGTGCTGCCCCACTGGGCTGCCCACACCATGACCCAATTTCTCTAAAATAAATGGCTTTAAAGTCACTATTATTCAAAGTAGGGCGTGTGCCAAATTCATGGGGAATTATATTGTAGTGAACTGCCTCTTAATAACATTCCTCTGTAATCAATTAGCACTTGTCTAAGCGCGTTTAAATTCTAACTAATTGTGACAGTTGTGTCGCCTCATGGCGACTTTATAGTGCTGCCCCAATGGGAAATCAGGCTGCTGGCACCATGACCCGATATCCTACTCAGTCACATTATCCTGACACTGAGCTAACCAGTCCTTGCCCTATCCTATTAATGAGACCGGGCACGGTGGCCGAATCGGTAGAGCACAGGCCTCACATGCGGAAGATCGGGAGTGCGTGAGTTCGGTTCCCAGTTGAGTCAAACCAATGACTTAAAAATTGATACTTGTCGCTTCCTAGACTGGTGCTTGGCATTATTAGGATAGGGCAAGCGCTGGTTAGCTCGGTGTCAGGATAATGTGACTGAATGGAATATTGGGTCATGGTGCTGGCGGCCTGATTTCCCAGTGGGGCAGCACTATCAAATCGCCATGAGTGCGTATTGTCACAAGTCGGTACCCATCCTGATATGACCTGAGATGTTGCTAGGATGTAAAACAACAAACAAACAAACAAATCCTATTAATGCTGAGTGACACTGACACTGACACACTGGGAAGCAACAAGTATCAGTTTTTAAGTCATTGTTTGACTTGACCGCGAACCGAACTCCTAACTTTCCGCACACGAGGCCCACGCTCTACCGGTTAGGCCACCGCGCCTGGTGAACAGCAAACTACATCCACAGGTCTGCCTACCGCCGGGAACTGGGTCCGTGAACTACTAGCTAGATTTACTTTGTGTTAAGGGGCGTATGGCGGCGTAGGCGCGTTACGTCATATACGTCGGCATACGCCGTATACGCTACTCATACGCCGCCAGATGCCGGCTTATGTGAAGCGTATGAGGCATACGCCGCCATACGCTTTCATAAATCCGTTCGTCCAAATTTTGTTGTGCATGCTCAAAAAATCTCGACCTATGAGGGCATATGGCCCATACGCTGCTCATAAGCTACTCATACACCGGCATACGCTCCTCATATGCCGGCGTATGCTCCTCGTACGCTAGGAGTACGCCGGCATAGGTTTTTCACACGCTCAACTTGCGTCACCGGCGTATCTCTAGCGTATCTCTAGCGTATGTAGTGTATGCATAACCTACGAGTTACGTATGGGAGCGTACTCCTAGCGTATGCACAGCGTATGCACAGCGTATTCCATAGGTCTCGACATCGATCTTGACTCATACGCTACGCATACGCTACGCATACGCTACGCATACGCTACGCATACGCTACGCATACGCTACGCATACGCTACGCATACGCTACGCATACGCTACGCATCATACGCTACGCAACGCTACGCATACGCTACCATACCTCGCATACGCTACGCAACTACCTACCACCACTACGCTACGCACTACCATACGCACCACGCACGCATACGCTACGCTACGCTACGCATACGCTACGCATACGCTACGCATACGCTACGCATACGCTACGCATACGCTACGCATACGCTACGCATACGCTACGCATACGCTACGCATACGCTACGCATACGCTACGCATACGCTACGCATACGCTACGCATAGGTTCCATATGCCAATCAAAACTGTCAAAACATGTCACAGTACGCTTTCATACGCTCCTCATAGGTTACACATACACTCAAAAACACCCGATAGGTCACCAAAGGTCATCATAGGCTGGCATTCGCAGGACTTACGTAGGTTTTCAATACGCTCCCGCCATACGCCGTAATGTGACAGGGCCTTCACCGCACTGAGCCAGTGTACTCTAGAAGGTAACTAAACACCAGCTGTTCAGTAAGAACCACAAAAAGGGGCATGTCTCTAAATATAAATAGACCAGCCAGCACCAGATGGCGAGGTCCTGGGTTAAATGCCATACCCAAGTCCAAGAAAAGACCTACAAAATTGACACTTATCCCCTAATAATATTAGAAAATTATTACAAGGACTGGTTGGTTCGGGGTCAGGATTCAGGATAACTCGAAGTGGCGAATCTGTAGCATTGTGTGTATCCTAGTGGGGGCTGAACAAATTTATGTTGCCATGTTTGTGTGTTGTTTTGTTGGGATTTTACATCCTGGCAACATCTATGGTCATATTAGGACGGGTACAGACTTGTGACTCTGTGTGTGCGATAAACCACAGACACTCACAATCACTCACACTCACATTCACACTCACTATCACACTCACTATCACACTCACTCACTATCACACTCACACTCACATCCACACCCACACTCAGACTCACACCCACACTCACACTCTGTGTGTGTCTCTGTTGCAGACACACAGAGACACACACACAGAGACACACACAGACACAGAGACACACAGAGACAGAGTCACACACACAGAGACACACACACAGATACACACACAGAGACACACCCACAGAAACACAGAGACACACACACAGAGACACACATAGACACACACAGAGACACAGTCACACACACAGAGACACAGACACACACATAGAGACACACACAGAGACACAGAGTCACACACACACAGACACACACACACAGACACTGTCGTCCGGATGTCGTCGGGCTGTTGTCCGGATGTCGTCCGATTGTTGTCCAACTTAGCCCGAATTTGCATATGTCGTCGGGATTTCACAAAATCCCAGTCGCCAGCCTGTCGTCACCCCCTTGTCGTCATAGTGTGACTGCGACATTAGTTCAAAACACTACTCTAATTATTTTAATATAATTGCTGCATAGTCATGCTGCATGGATAGCGCTAACAAGTAACAGTAACACCGATTCGTGCATACCGATTTCTCACATTTAGCCGTGTGGAGCTAGCCTAGCCGCGGTTACGGCCCTAACCCCGATTCGTGCATACGGCCCCTGGTCACATTATGCTGGCACTCAGCTAACCATTCGTTGCCCTAACCTAGTAATGCCAAGCGCCAGGCTAGGTAGCAACAAGTATAAATTTTCTAAGTCATTGGTTGACTTGGCCAGAATTTGAATTCCCGACCTTCTGCAGACTTAACCCAGATTTGGCCACCGTGTTGCCATGAGTTTAGTAACTAGCCATAAGTGTGCAGTCATTAACAAAACAACCCACACAATCTTGTTGGTTCTGGATGAGTGCTTCCCCCCCCCCCCCTCTATTCACCCCTCTCCTCAACCATGGTCTGATGGTTCTGAGTTAATATGCCCATTATCCTCCTCGACGCCTCTTATGGTGCAGTCACACTACGACGTGTTTACCGGCGTGCCGCCAACGCGCAAAATATTTGCTAGCACGCGAGACACATCCAACTTTTCGGCGTTTTGGGACAAAGTTCGACGGGGGGCAGCGCGTTAGTGGTGGGTTGGTGGCACGCTATTGGCGTGTTATTGGCGCGCTAGTAGCATGCTACTAGCGCATCAGCAGCATGTCGGTAGCATTATTGGCGTGCTTGTAGCGTGTTGATGGTGTGCCGGTAGCGTGTTGGTGTCGTGTTAGTACCGTGTCAGCGCGTACATACCCGCCAGCAACACGTCAGCCAACGCGTCCAGGCGCGCCGGCAACACGTCCAACGCGCCGAGAAACGCTGGAGCAACGCCAATGGCACGCCCACTACCCGTCGATGGGACGTTGCAGACGCGCCGACGGAACGGTCGCATTTTAGCGAAAAAAATGCCAACGTTAAGCGACGTTGCTCAACGGTCTGCCGGCACACCAGCAACGGGTTTCAACGTGTTGTTAACACATCCGTAACGTCCCCTCCAACCCGTCGGGGTGCGTCGAAAGTTTTGTGCAAGCACAAAACGATCGGCGCGAGCTAGCGGGCGCCGACGTGTTGGCTCACACGTTGCTATCAGTGTATGTGTACCGACGCGCCGGTAATGCACCGGTAACGTGCCGGACGTGTACCGACGTTTCGCCCAAAAACCCAACAAGTTGGCATGCGTTGTCCAACCTTGGTGCAACACGTCGTAGTGTGACTGCGGCATAAGAAAGTGCACTTACTGTACACCAGGCAATGGTGTGGGCAATGCCTCGAAACCACTTGTTGAAGGCAACCCGGGGAAAAGTGGTCTACGAATGCCATAAAAACAGCACTCTAATTCTAAAACTTGCACATGTGCACAGGCTCAAAATGATTTCTGGACTAGAACCAGTTGTGTACTAGATAAGAAGATTCACCCTTAGGCAGAGTAAGCTGCTGCAGTGAAAGATGTCATGCCATCACCTCTGCTAATTTGGATTTCAACCGCTGTGTATAACTTATAGCATCATCAAAGGCCAGTTGCTCTCATACCATATCTATGTGGTGTGGGAGGTTAAAAATCCATTGGGTTGGTAAAAGTGTAGGCTCAGGCTTTCTATCAACCAACTGTCTGTGATCGTCATCTTAGTGAATATACCATTAATTAATATTACACAAAGGCAAGTCCGAAGTGTTGTACTGCAGACATTACAATGCAGTATCATACGTCTTTATCATTTATACTTATATCTTTTATTGGAATAAATATTTTACCACTATCGACTATGCTGACCCCGATTTTAAACGGACCCGGTATATGCTGCTGAGACTTGTACCGTACTCCGACAAATGCTCTCCAAGCATACCGCTGCAGGTTTTCAGTTTATGCAACTGTATACATCGGGGTGGGTTGGGGCGAGAGATTGGTTGCTCTTGTTGTGTTGTAGTTAGTCCAGCAGCACTGACAAGGCTTTTAGACAACCATATAGACAAATGTTAGAATTTGCAATCTAAAATGCTAAATATAAAGTTCAAATGTTTATTTCTCATAACCAGCTACTAAGCAAAGGTATGTTTGGAGAGCTTTTGATGCTGGATTCGTTTGTTTCTGGGTGATGTATACCCGGCAACTTTAATGGACTTCAAATCTCTCTATCTCTCTCTTTTATTTTTTTTAACGGTGAGACAATTTTGCGTAGGTTTGATTTGATGTATTATATAGGCCTACACTAGGAAAATATACCAAGCATCTGTGATTATACTATGCTACCTAGATAAAAGGTTAATCTCTGACTCTGGTTCAGGCTACTGCAGTAGGGATGAATCTTTCATCTATAAAGACTATATGCTACCGTACGTCATCCCAAATGTATGGTAGCCAGATAGGGTCATTTAAATGCCATGTATGATTGTATCCAAGGGCTTACAAATACACTTAAAACATCAAAAATACGCATTACATAGAAACAGCAAAAGGCAGGTGAAATAAAAACAATTTGTTGCTGATTTGATTTGTGTTCAAAATCATGGCTGCATGGCAGAAAGCAGAGTGTTTGAGATAGTCACATTCAACACATGTTATGTGCGCAGTTGGATAACCTGTTCAGGTGTTCCTTTCCAAATAATGCTGCCGACTAGCTTTTTAAGTGGTGAGATTGTTAATATATAGCAGCATGGTTCACTAGTTTATGTAGCAGTTTAACTATGAAGGTGCATGTCTATTATCATGAACTTATGAGTTATGGAATGGACGTATCTTATCAAACTTATGGAGACTGTCGTCAAAGGGCACTACTTTAATTAATAAATACTTTGCTTTGTTTACATTATAATAATTATTATATGATGATTACCAACGATAGAAGCAGTTGCGAGAAGTCTGGATAGGCTTGGTCCTTGGAGAAGAGACCCACAAATATAAATAAATATATATATATGTCTTCAAGTTCAGGGCTCCACCCACCACCCTGGCAGCTTTTTGCCAGAATATTAGAATAAGGATCTACAGCACAGGTTGTCACACTCACAGCCCACATGTTTAATGTTATATAGAAAATTGGATACCCACCCACTCATACCTCAGGTCTTTGGGACATATATATTCTATACAGTATATGGCATTATTATTACGCGTTACTTAATCGTCATGTACTAAACAAAACTAGGCTCAACAATTAAATGTGTTAGTCACTTTCAACTTTGTGCTGTTGCATTGTGTTAATAAATGTGTTGATCCCATTTGGCGCCACTAATAAGACAGCTAGCCAGTATGAAATTATAGGCGTACTTATAATAGGCGGACTTACCTCGCTAGGCTCGACAACGGCCACTGCATGCTTTCCCATCCTATAGACAAATCTATTGGCAATAGCAGCTCCTCCGGACCCGCCTCCAACAATGAGAAGCTTGTAATCCTTCTCCCGGGCCGTGGTTGTGGAGAATGCAGCCGCAACTATGGTTGGTTGACTCCCAGAAGAACGCAAAAGATGCGATCCTTGCCGATTTCGCAAACCGTGTTTAATAATAAGGGAGTGACTTCGTCCCATCAGCAACGCGGGTTTGGCAAGAGTACAGCCAGCCATGGTGGTGATGATAGGATTTGCAATTATACTGGTTGTCAGGCAGGAGGCAAGTTGCTTACTGAGAGGATGGGGCGTGTCTGAGCGATATTAAGGCTATCTTCTGAGAGTAAACATTATCGCATTCAAGTCCGCGCAAGGTCCCTCCGTACAGACACTCCGCTAGCGACGTGCAAATAGGCCGTGAGCCAACGCCGCCTTCCTTTATACAGGCGGTACTACTACAAGAGACTGTTTGCTAGCAACCGAGCCTAACTGTTAAAATAAAAATGATATATACATTTCTTACTAGGAAGTTATTTTTTTTTACTGTGAAGCCAGAGGCAAATATGCGGGTACAAATAGATTAACATTTAATTTAATTAGTTATTACGCAGTAGTAGTACTGCTATAAAAAGGACATTTAATTAATAATAAATAAACGAACTTGCTGGTGAACATTCTATAGAATGGCATCGTTGACTAATTTATGTTGCAAATGTGTGATCATAATTTTTTCATGCGCTATTGTGACATTCAGTAAAGTTGTTGGGTTCCAAATGTTCGTATAGTACTAGTAGGGAGTTGATCACAAGAGTACCAATGGGGGCAATGGCAGTAACCAGAATTTGGAATGATCTATTTTAAATAACGGCATAACCTATGATCAATTGTGCATTTGTAGTAGGTTAAATATATTAAATAACACATTAGTGATTATTAAGAGATTTTGTAATGCAAAATTATCCAAATAAAATCAAAACATGCAAAGCAAAAGATGGGTATCGTGCCATCCGATTTTGTTTGTTTTTTACTTGACGGTGTACGTTTTAATACGTTTATTATTTTATATGTGCTTAGAGCTATTGCTGTGCTCATATTTCAAAGTTAAAATTGAATCCTATATATGTTGGTGCTAAATTTCCAATTCACTCTCTTTAACTTAAAATTGTATCCCATTATGTTATGTTCAATTCCCAATTTATCTTCCATAGCGACCCACGATAAATGTGCTTTTCACTGGGTTTTAATTCTTTCAGTTTCATTTACCTTTTCTGTTTTTGTATATCAGTTCTCAATTATGCTTGAAATAACAAAGCAAACCAGAAATGGTTAGACATAAACATGCACACTATTAACCTTGGAGAGGGCAAGCCGTCAGCTTTCGTACAACAAAATGAACGCCTTCCTCGCCTATCCCCTGGACTATCGTGGGGGCGACCTCAGCGCTCATGCCGTGGGTTTGTCCAACCAATCACAACGTCAGGATTGTTGTTTTGCTATTTTCTTTTAGGCAGGTGTGTCCCCGGATTATGACGAATAGCAGCAGATGTGCCGTACACTGGTTCTAGTAGCGTTCGGCCAGTACGCGTACAGACATCAGTCGTTGGTTAGTTCACCAACTAAACACTAGACGACATCGCGCATGTCTGGCGAGTACGGAATAGCGGAGAAGCATGGAGACATGGCGATTACTATAGAATTCTGCTATTAACATGCAGCAGAATATGATTAATTATGGCATGAAAGGGCCACGAGGGGCCAGTGGCTACTGGATGTCACATCGGTTGAGCTCTTGTCATATTTTTGTAGTTTTACAATGCTGGTATACAGTTTCTCGGGTGGGTCTATACTGACTCAGGGTGGGCTACTGGCCCCTCATGGCCTTTTCATACCATAATAATTCATATTCTGCTACATGTTAATAGCAGAATTTTATATTATGATGGTAATCAGGCCACGAGGGCGGCTGTATACCTGTATTGTTCTTTGTATTTCTGTAAATAAAAGCATAGACTAAACAATGCAATTTTGTTGCTATGGTGCTTTTATTTTACTTTCGGTATGTGGCTCTTGAGCCCATTTTACATGCTTCCTTGGTTAATATATATATATATATATATATCGGGGTTCTAGTGACTCCCTAACACATGCGTTGCTTGTTCTTAGTGCGTTCTAACTAGGCCCTTCTTCCTGAACCCAAATGTTCGGGATGAGGTTGATGTCTCTGGTTCCCCCCATGCTCAGTGGACGGTTGTAGAACTTTGTGGTGTTCTCTGTGGTGGAGTGGTTAGAGTGTCTGACTTTTTTCTAGGTCGGACTTCAAATCTGAAGGTTGGTGGTTCGATTCCACATGCCCCCCACCTCTGCCAATTTGGATTTCCACTGCTGTGTATAACTTACAGTGTCAGCAAAGGCCAGTTGCTCTCATACCATGTCTATGTGGTGTGGGAGCTTAAAAATCCTTTGGGTCAGTAAAAGTGTAGGCCCGGGCTTTCTATCGACAAACGGTCTAATGGTGAAAACAAGTCTATTCAGACTTATCCATGATAGGCAGTATAAATCTTCAAGGAGAACCGTCTGAATGTTGTTTCGCCTGTCTAGCCCGTGGCTAGGATAATTGTTGCCAGTGGCAGCTGTTTCCTCGCTGCGGCACTCGTGGAGGCGTGTCGGCAGGAGTACGGTGTGAACTGACTGATGTCTATCCCCGCCTCCGTCATGGTGGTTCTGACGTATCGTGATAGTGTCTCCTGTGACACCACCACATGCGGGCTTCTGGTCGTGGCGAACACCCCCGGGTCTGCTCCTGTCAGATCCCCTCTCCCCATCCCCATGTATGTTTTTAGGTTTGTGTACACACACAGTTCACTCACACTGAACTCATGGAATGTTAGGATCAGGGGGTTTCGGGCAGGATCGTTAGATTAAATTTTTGTTGAGTATCTTAAGGTGCAGCAGTTCTGTCCCCACCTGAAATCATTGTGTTTCATCAGGCCCAACGGCTGAAGCCTCTGCCCCATTGCCAGGAGGAACAGGCATGTCATTCTCCTGTTTAACTGATCAACACTTAGCAGGTGGGTGGGCCCTCATCACTGCAGGTACGTCAGCAGCTGTCTCGGATCCCAGATTCCCTTATACTTTGGCAGGCTGGGTTTTAGATTCCTGATTTCCCTTAGTAGCCTGCTTACAAGTGGGTGTTCTCTGAAGGGCTTTCCCCCCACAGTCACAAACGTTGACAGTAGTGATTTCCCCGTGTTCATTGTAGTCTTTGCAGCCCCTTCGGACAACAGTTTCTCCAAGTATTCGATCCCTGCTCTGAGTGTGGGCTTCCTGGCATCAATGCCTTGTCTGTCACAATGTTGTGCCCACCTCCTCAGGATCAGGGTGTACTGGCTCCTCGTTGCTTTGGCCCACGAGGCGGTTAGGAGTTCCGCAGTCGCCTCATTAATGCCCAGTGAAGGAAAATGCCCGTTAGAGTTTCACTGCTATGAGATTCATTTTGTTGACTAGAGGGAACGATTTCCCTTCCGTACCCCTGATCGTGAGTGTCGTCGACATTACCGGTATCCTGATCCCCACCTGATAGCCTGGTAGCAGTCACACCAGTGGGAACCAGGGCTGCATCGGCCACACCGGTGCGATCAGCACTCCCATCGCTGCTCTCCCTTCACTTTGAGCAGTACTCTGGACAGGCAGCTGAAAGGTGGAAAGAAAAGGCTGTTTACATTATGCCAATTTAGTGATAGTGCATCCGTCACTTCTGCCTGGCTATCAAATTCCCTTGTAATGTACCTATTTAGCTGACGGTTTGTTTGTGAGGCAAACATGTCAATATCTGGGGTGCCTAACGATTTGAAAATATTTTTGACCATGTTATTGTTGAGAGACCACTCCTCTGCATCTGTGAACACTCTGGAATCCTACTAGGCTTATCGGCCCCCGCGGTCCGCCCTCTGCACTAGAGGGGCCTGATGAGGCGGGTACCGGAGAGAGTGTTTGTGACATGTAGTGAGCCATCGCTATCTAGTGAGCAAGTGGCCGTCTTCTCCCTTGGTGCCTCCATGGCGGTTAATCAGGGCAATTAGTCCCCTTAGGTCACACCTGTGCATGTGTGACTTACTGCCCAGTGGTGTGGCACCTAATTAAATTAGGTGTCAGTGGCGGCCAGGCCTTGAAGTCAGTGGCGGTATGCCTGTCACCTTCACACCTAATTAGATTAGGTATCTACCCTGTCCTGGGCCTCACTCATCTGCCAGCCCATGGAGCCACCCTCCCCTATGCCCCTCCCCCCCTTTTGTGCTTCAGCCGCGTCAACGGTTAGGGTCGCTAGGTAGGGGAGAGTGTGGGGGAATGCCACCCTCTACCCCTTCTGGCCAAAGGCCCCCGACAAGCAGGATGGAGAGGTTTTTTGATCTTCCGGATCCCAGTGGCTGCCACACACGCCACTCCAAGTGGCACAATGACATCGGGGAAGACCTCTGGGGGCGTTGTAGCGGCCTCGAGAGTGCAAGCACGAGGTTCCCAGCCACACCATGGTGGCATGCTCAAAGCCTGAGTCCTGTGAACTTTGTGTTCAACCGTGAAACCTCCCAGGCCCTCCGGTGTTGTATCGCCGACACCTGTGGTGAGGAGGGCCTGTGGAATTCAGCCAGGGGACGCTCCTGCAGTGCTACTTACCTCCTTCGGCTGTGAAGGGACCACGGTGCCGCCGTTTGGTCCACTTGCTGCAGACCTGTGGTGCTCGTCAGCGGTGCGGTCAGACGTCCAGCTCTCGCGATAGCTAATCCAAATGTGACGAGAGCTTGACCGACACGACATCCAGTAGCGGCTGGCCCTCGTGGCCTGATTACCATCATAATATATTTTAGGACCAAGTCTATGGACTCGTTGAGATTCACCACACATGCACATCGTCTTGTCGGCAGACGAACCCAGTAACAATAAATAATATTATTTGGTTGTGGTTAGAGGTTTGTGTTTTATTGCTATCTAGTTATTTATTCACAACACTTTGGAAGCATTGGATAGGCAAATACGGGGACACAAACATGGCAAGATGCATTTTAATTGTGTTTGCCAATTTTACCAGATTGAACTTAATGATAAACGCCCATTACTATCCCCTCCAGCTAACCAGTATCTTGGAGGGCCACTCTAGATCTAGTTCCAGTTGGCTATGAATGTGTAAATGAATATTAAATAGGTGTTGTGTTCTCCAGTTTGGTGGTATTTTGAGTTGAATCATGCATATGAATATGATAACACAGTGGCATGCCATTTTACTTGAAACATTCCATCTTTTTCTATGGTCATTACCGCTAGGGTACTAATAAAAGTTAGTCCCTGGATGGTTTACAAGATGATAAGTGCAACCTGGGGGCACAAGAACTAGTCAGGATTGTTATTAAAATGATTAATTAAGTTGAGTATTGCTCTATTGATGTCATTGCAAAATGGCACCATCTTATTCGTTATGCTAGCCAGGGTAATTCCGAAGTTAGAATCACATATCGATGATATAGCTGGCCGACAACAAGTGTGAACACTTATTTGTCTCTCATTTTTGTTTGAGTGCAAGTAAATAAGCAACACAAGGAATAATTAGTAGCATGTGGTGAATAAGGGACCAAATGTGAAAGCTTTATTCTATGTAATTTCTTTGTTCATTTCAGATATTATATTAAAACAATTTTCAACAACAACATAAGAAAAACTGATTGATTCTTTTACCAATAAATACAAAAATAAAAATCATTTAATACCAATTCACATGTCGTCCCTATGTTCTGTTGGATACGTAGTTGCCATTTCTCGTGGTGACGTCACTAACTGCACAGCGACACGACAAATAGCCTGGTCCCCTTGCCTTTGTTTCAACAGAGGTCGCCACTGACCCTATCTATATATATATATTATATATATATATATATATATATATATATATATATATATATATATATGTGTGTATGTATATATATATATATTATATACATATACATATCGTGGCGTAATCGATTATGGAATCTTAGCTTTAGACGACCCAGGCGATTCACGTCATCCTAGTTGCTAGAATTTCAAATTGAACACCATGTGCAAAATGACCTGATCCCAGTAACCCACCTCTTGGCTGGGGTTTGCTAGGAACGATGACGTCACAGTTGTGTTGGTACCGTTCTACATCATAATAGCTACCAGTATCAGTCCTAAATGTTTTTTTTTGGTAATAACACAGGTTAATGAAATGGAAATATAACTAAACTATGGAATCATAAAATACTTTAAATCCTATTTTGCTGTAGTTATCTCAGTTATTTAAAAAAAAAAGAAAACAGTTTTGGATTCAGCCACCATTTTGTCCACCCTAAGCGTGGAGAAGAGAAGAAGCGTATTCGATTATTCGACCCGAGTCTGTAGGATGTGAGCATGCGCCAAAAGTGGCTCGGGTGACCCGAGTCGATGGTTTGGCTGGGTGGACGGGCGCGTCCGTGGCACTGTTAGTCCCAGCCAGATCTTACGGTTTCATTAAATTGTCATTATGTCATTATCCTGTTTGATGTTGAATAAATCCGTGTCAGCCATTAATTGTCTCCGTTTAACTACAGCTTGGATATATCTCTATAATTATCCTGGTGTAGGGACGGCGAAGACTCCCCCCCCCCCCCCCCCCATTGGCTTATGAAGAGTATTACTTATCTATGATGTTATTGTTCATTAGCTGTGTTCACACACACACTTTAAATCGATTCATATAAATCGACTTGCCTAGTTCGACGCACATTTGCCGTGTGAATGCGATGCTGTGTCGATTTAGGGCTGAATCGACTCGTATAAATCGGTTCATGGAAACCACCTTCGTGAGGTAGTTTATATGAATCGATATAGCTGGTTCCCGGGCGGTGATAGTGTAAAATAGCGGTGCTCGCTGGATACAGGCTCAGGTGTAACTATACACTGGTGCCCAAACAGTGTTAGGGACCGATTAGGCTGAAATCTATTGAATGCGATCATATTTAACAGAATTACATACTCAAATAATGAAATTGAATTAAATTAACCCTAAATTCCAAGCGATATTAACGTAGCAGCTACATCGGCGTCGTTATTCATATTGTCAAATCGAAGAGTGTAAACTAAACAAATAGCAGTGCTTGCCGGCTACAGGCTCACCACTAAGGCTGCTGGTTCCCGGCAGCCAAAACACTTTCAAATTCAGTGTGTGTGAATGCGTCACTAAATCGATTCATATAAATCGACTTGTCTAAGTCGACATGAAATTGTGTATGTGAACACAGCTATTGACAGCCTTGTGGCACCAGGTGGGAACGGGTGTTGCGGTTTCCATGGCAAACCAGTTTGCCAGGGACACATCCATTCAAATGCATTGTCAATGGCCGTGAGCAAATCTTCATACAGAAAAAGTCAAATATCTCTCAAATTACATCACCTAGAAACAAATCGCTTGGTACACATATAAAAAACATGTTTACCAAAAAGACTATATTAAATTGATAAGGTTGGGGTACTGGATTTCTATTAGTTTTGAATAAAACTAACGTTTTGCACTGCGCATACCGTCAAACTCAAGACATTGTCAATGGTCATGAGCAATGTTCATACAGAAAATACAGAAAAAGTGAAATATCTCTAAAACCACACCACCTAGAAACAAATCGTTTGGTACACATATAGAAAACATCTTTACCAAAAACATTGTATTAAATTTATAAGGTTAGTGATGATGCTGTTCGATTTTGACGCATGCGCAGTAGCGATATGTCCCTCGCAAACTGGTGTGCCTCGGAAACTGCAACACTGGTCTGGTGATGGCACAGAGCCTCCCTCTGGTGTTATTTGTCACTACTGTATTTACTGATCTAATTACCACCCGGATTCGCCAGACGGCGCTGTCGCGCCAGGCGAGAGGTTGGCGTGCCTGTCGAGATGGTCACTGCCGCAACTTACAACCAATAATAAAAATGTGTCGAATATTGCCATTTATTGTCACCAATTGATTAACGTTATGCTGTCGTTGACATTATTGATATTGGTCTATGGATCTGATTAATTGTCTTTGAGCTGGAAAATGCATATTGTTATATAATCTAAAGGGATATATTTGAGAGTTGAAAATACTTGAGGAAATGTATTATTCAAATACGCGAAGAAAGGTAACTTTCTGCGAAATGATGACCAAGATCGATAGCGACTCTGCAAGAATGGATCGATATCGTCAATATCGCAACGCGAATGCAGTAGTTTGTAAGAAAACACTGGCATATATAATAACTAAATCGAAGAAATAATTGACATTTCACCGATGGAGACAATTAACATGAAGAAACGATGGCAACTGCTGGAGAAAGTGTATGGAAACCGCGACAGCATGTAAAACTAAAGCTAAAAGCTAGAAATCTACTATTATTTAATAATATAGACGTGGACATTGTAATCTCAAAGTGTGAAGCTGATTTTCGATGTTGGTTATGTTGGCCTCGCTAACATGATTAATTTGCTAACGAGACACCGGCTGCAGTGAGGGTGGGGGTAGATGCAGTTGCATACTACGCTCACTCGCAGGTCGGAGCTCAAGCCAGCCAGCCAGATTGCTTTACTTCGGTTATTTGCAAATACTATAATGCCTCCTGTCAAGAAACGTCGGAGAAGGCCTCCTCTCTCATCCTCAAGTGTCTGTCTAGGCTTGAGGAGGAGGGCTGGCTCTTCCTGCCATCGTTGAACGTCTGAGGATTCGACTGATGATGATTCAAGCTCGGCTCAGTCTGCACCAGCGTCTGAGGGCATGCCGCCCCCAGCCACGACTGGCATTGCTGGGTTCCATTCAGTGCTCGCAAGGCTTAACGCTCTCGAGAGGATAACGGCTGTGCCTCCTGTCTTGGCTCCAAGTGCAGCTCCTTCTCCTCCTGCACCCCCGAGTACTCCAGCTCTGCAGGTTTTGACTTCTCCTCGGCAGGCCCTGTTCCCTCCACCTTCTCCCCTGCTGGAGCGGATCCCGCCGTCGGTCTCACGTGTTTGTGTAACCTGTGTCCATCCGTACCCTTCCCCGTCAGCTACTGGCTTGGTTCAGCAGTCCCTGCTACCTAGACGGCAAACGCCATCAACTGCAGCGCCGGTTTATACGGCTCCACCTCCACCTGCCTCGTCTTACCCAACACCTCGGTACCAGCTGCTGCAACCGCAGCCACCTGCGAAGGTAGACTTTCTGCTGGACTCAACGCAGGCTCTCCAGAGACCGGGACTTTTCCCTCATAACTTTGTCACTCGGGGAGACGGGTGTAAGAAGATTGCTCTGGGAGAGGCATCCTGGGCGGAGTATTTCTTCGCACCCCGCTTGCTAGCTGCGCAGCCGTCCTTCCCTCAGGCCTGGTTCCCTGCACTGCTGCAGCATGAGGAGGATCTGGCTCTGATGGCCATTGCTTGGAACTGGCCCACGGTTAGGAGGTGGTCAGAGAGGGTTTTCTCAAATGATAGCGGATGGTAGGCTGAAGGAGGGTTGGAGCAATCTTGCCGCCATTAAAGTAATTCAGCGTGATATCTGTACGGAAGCCGTGCAGGTGCTTGAGTCTCGGGCAGTTACCTTTCATGCGTCTGACTTTTCGCGGCAGTCTTTTGGACAGCCCTGTGTGTCAGGTGAGGCACAATCGGCGGCTGCCTCCGCTACCATGGGTTCGGTACCGGTCAATCAGAGAGATGAGTATAGCAGAGAGACAGAATGGAAACCCTGTTATCTCTGGAACTGGGGAAAGGATTGTGGGAATGCCATTTCACATGGTTCTCTCCCAGACAGATCGCCACACATCTGTCCTTGGTGTGCGTATAAGTTTAGATGTGTGCTCTCACATAGAGAATAAGACTGTCTTAAAAAGAGGAAATTTCTTGATAAAAAAGCCTATGATGCCACTGCTGCTAGTAATTCTGTAAGTTGTAATAGTATTAATAATGCCTCGCTATTGTCGGTAGACAGTATTTCTAATTGTGTATGTACAAATCTAGGCCAGGCGCCGTTTAGTGCACCTGATCAAGCCGGTGGCCCAATTTTACTATCGGTAACTAAGCAACCTCTCGCCCGTATTCAATAATTGGTTTCAGTACCTGATAGTGTCTCGTTAATTGATATTGTGCAATCTGTCCCGTCAACACACTTGAGTTCTACTGATAGCGTAATTACCTCCACCTATGCGCCGCATGTGTTAATTAAATGTCTGATTCTATTGAACAGGTGATTCCTAGCTCTAGTGTGCTGGAATCCGAGCATTTACTAGTTGAGGATTGTGTTCCAATGCTTCCCTTTGACTGGTTCGATGCACCGATGGAGGTAGTTCTATTGTCTCTACACCTACACTGTTTAATTTTAAACATTCGCTCATATCATTCTAGCCGGTTTCTGAGGGAAAGGCATGGATTGATTTAGGTATATATAGAGACATCTATGATAAAGTGAGAGTTACTGGGCTGCCTAATTTTCTTGAAGCATAGATAGCAATTCCGTTGGGCCTTAATATTCCAAAGTGGCATGCACTGTTGCTAGATTCATCTGACATGTTGTTGGTCGATTGTCTTGAGTTTGGCTAGCCCCTTGATTATACCTCCTCTGCAATTCCTTCCCCGACTGATAGAAATCACTCACTGGCGGCAGAAGCAGATATGCACATACGGAAGTTTATTTCTACTGACCTGTCTCATGGGGCACTTATAAGCCTGTTTGACTCTCCTCCCTTTCTTCCTCGGTGCCAGCTAATCCCAATGATGATGAGGCCTAAAAAGAATTCTACTGATAAAAGGATAATCATAGACCTGAATTTTCCGCAAGGCAGGAGTGTTAATGCAGATATTGTGAAGGGTTTTTATTTGGTCGCCCATTTAATTGTTCCCTTCCATCTGTCTCTACGTTTAGTGATAGGCTGACACAATTGGGCCCTAATGCATGGATGTGGGGAGGGGATCTCACCTGGGCGTATAGGCAGTGAGAGTATGCCAGCTGTCCACCCCTTTGTTGGGTATCTCGCTCAATAAATAGATCTACTTAGATATTGCTCCCCCATTTGGGTGTAGAACGTCTGCGCTTGCTTGTGCCCGTACAACTAGAGCAATAGTGTGGCTGCTACGGCAAGCAGGGTATTTTTCACTATGCTACTTAGAAAACTTTATAGGCATAGAAAGCACAGAATGTAGGGGCTTAGCGGCATATCATAGCTTCAATAATTTAACTTCACAAATGGGCTTGAAGTTAGCTTCAGATAAATGTACAGCCCCTAACACAACTATAACATGGCTTGGCTTTATAATTAATTCCATTGACATGACAGTCACGCTTCTGTCCCAACAAATTACAGATGTCCTAGAGGAATGTCTTTTCTGGGGGGATAAGCAAACGTGTTCTAGGAAACAGCAGCGGAGTCTAGCAGGGAAGTTACAGCATTTGTCTAAATGTATCAAGCCCATGGTCAGGTTTTCGAATAGGGTGCTGGAGGTACTGAGGGCATCGCCGTATGTGGGAAAGCACTCTTTCAATCAGGATCTTCTTCAGGATTTAGAATGGTTTAAAAACTTTGCTCAGAGTTACAATGGTAAGCAACTTATTCCAAAGATACCAGGAGAGGAGTGGGTGATAGAATGTGACTCTACGCTGAAAGCTGGTGGTGGTTTCTCTAAAGTAGCATATTATACGGCAGTGTATCAACCAGACCTACAGTCCTCAGGTCTGTCTATAACACAGCTTGAAGCCCTAAATCTCGTCCATGCGGTTAAGTTCCTGGTTAAGGTGAAAATGGATAACTTAGCGTCTCAACAGGTACTTGAATCGGGGAGAGCGAAAGAAAAGATTCTCTGTGCATGCGCTAGGCAGCTTTGGCTGATCGCGGCCGACCTAAGCTTTGAGTTAGAGATAATGCATAAGTCAGGTAAGGATTTAGTTCTAGCGGATGCGCTGAGTAGGGTGCCTCACTCTAATATTGGAAAGGCAAAGGCGTCTGAGATCTGTACTGCACATAACCTTAAAGAAATTGTTGTAGAAGTGAGTCTTCATGTATTGCAATGTAAGCTGTAATGACCTGTGGACCTGGAAGATAGTAAAATTGTTGGCTCTATCTTCCAGGCTACTCGCTGATTCACCATCAGCGCCTACTCGATACGTACGCTAGTGGTTTGCGCCTCAGACTTGGAAGAACAAGGTTGTGCATGTAAAACTCTATTTAGAGTTCTGCAAGCAACATAAGGCTAATGATATCACCCCGTCAGTCTATGATCTGCTCTCTTTCCTGCTTCTGCTAAACGACCGACTGAAGTCGCCCGGAGCGGTCATGAACTATTTTAGTTCTGTCAAAGTGTGGGTGTCGGGCGGACCAGGTTGATTGATTGATTGGTGGTTGCTTTACGCCGTGTCGGCAGCATAGGCCATACTCATGGCGAGAAATGTAGTTTTTTGTTCAAACCATTGCTTTTACATGTAAAAGCAGACAATCAATTATGTGCCATTAAATTAGAAAGCTCACAATCATATATTTGTAGTCACGGGAAACAAATTCTCATAGAAAAAGAAAAGTTTTATAAATAATTGATAGAATTTATTTCGTGAACTATATGAGGTAGTACAGTCCAGCTGCCCTCAAAAAGGCTAAAATGTTTTCCTGTTTTACTTTAGTAAAAAGGTCACGCATACTGTCTGCTGTGTAGAATTGTTGGCGCAGGGCCAAAAAATCAACGCAACTTAGTAAAATGTGTTTGAGTGTCAGCGGGGACTGACACCCAATACCTTCAGGGGGAGGTTCCCCCTTGAGCAGAAAAGCATGTGTAAGCCACGAGTGGCCAATACGGCAGCGGCTAAGGACCACTTGGTCCCGCCGACCTCCCGCATGAGCCTGTGGTGGTTTTCCCACAGATGGTTCAATTTCTTTAAGTTCAATAATGTTTTCATTCAACTCATGTTGCCATTTGGATTTTATGTGGGTGGCTATTAGTGGTTTCAGATCAGAGTGAGGGATCAGACACGGTTCAAGATCACAGTTCAGGGCCTTCTTCCCCACCTGATCAGCTCATTCGTTTCCTTGTATGCCGGCATGGCCAGGCACCCAGCACAGGTGGATGTCATACCCATCCGTTGGCAGTTGGTTCATTTTATAAATGACCATTGCTAGAATAGGGTGATTCGTTTTCAGTCCAGCAACAGCCAGGAGGCAAGAGAACGAATCACTGTATGTAACATAGTTAGTTTGGTTGGATACCTCGATACACTCCAACGTGAGAAGGAGTGCTCAGGCTTCCGCAGTGAAAATCAAGCTCTGATCGGGCAAGCGTACGCCAAATTTTTCCTGTCGGCAGACTGCCACAGCAGCTATCCGGCTTTGGTCTTTCGAACCATCAGTGTATATGGAGAGGTGGTCTGCAAACTGGCCTTGAATCTCTGCATGCAGTCCTTGGTACTCGAGTGGATGTGTCCCAGACTTCCTCAGTACCGTGAGTCAGAGGATAACCGATGGCTTCCTCAACGACCTCTGGGACTTTGGCATCCTCCAACACGTCCAAATCCACACCCAAGGCCTCCAAATGAGGTTTCATTCGGAGCCTCAGTGGCCGGATGTAATTCGGCCTGGCTTCATACCTGGATTCGTCATGTTGCTCGAATAGACAATTGTGTGCAGGATTCAATGCATTAGTTTTTCTCTTGACTACATATTGCATGGCCAGTTTGATTCTCCTGTTGTTAAGTGATGGTTCATTGGCTGCGACGTAGAGGCTCTGAACCGGTGAGGTGTGGAAGGCCCCAAGGGCCAGGCGCAGTCCCTGGTGGTGGATCGTATCTAGCAGCCCAATATATGATTTCCTTGCGGAACCGTATACTATTCTGCCGTAATCCACTTGTGACCGAACCAAGGTTGTGTGCACGGAGAGCAGAACATCTCTGTCCACTCTGTCCGCTCCCCACTCTGAGCTGGACAGCACCCTCAGAATATCTAGCGCTTTCAGGCATCTTGTTTTCAGGTACTTTATATGTGGCACGAAAGACAGTTTTGCGTCGAGAATCAGGCCCAAAAATTTGGTTTTCTCAACAAACCGTATACTATGCTGCCGTAATCCACTTGTGACCGGACCAAGGTTGTGTGCACGGAGAGCAGAACATATCTGTCCACTCTGTCCGCTCTCTACTCTGAGCTGGACAGCACCCTCAGAATATCTAGCGCTTTCAGGCATCTTGTTTTCAGGTACTTTATATGTGGCATGAAAGACAGTTTTGCGTCGAGAATCAGGCCCAGAAATTTGGTTTTCTCAACGACTTTAATGGAATCCCCATCAAGGGTCAGCTCCAGTTCCGCATGCATTCTATGCAGCAGGCAGAAGTGCATGCAGACTGTTTTGGTCTTGGAAAATTTGAAACCGTTCAGAACTGACCATCGATGGATCCCATATATGCTTGACTGTAGCTGTCTCTCTATGACATTCATGTTAGCACCACTGTAATATAAAACAAAGTCATCCACGAAAAGACTACAGGAGACCCCCCCCGCTTTACAGCAGCAGCAATACCATTGACCTTGACCCCAAAAAGAGTCACAGCCAGCATGCTGCCTTGAGGTACTCCTAGTTCCTGTGGGTGTAGGCTGGAATAGATAGTCTTGACACGGATGCAGAAATGCCTGAAGGCTAGGAAGTTCCTAATGAAAATTGGCAGGTGGCCATGAAGGCCAATCGCGTGAAGATCCTCCTGGATGCCTTATTGCCTTCTGGTCTCCCACTGACCATGCCGACACTGAAGCGAGCACTCAGAGTCTCCGCGCTCATGGCTCTTTGTGTGGACAAAGGCTTCACGCTCCACGGACTTAGGAGAGGTGCTGCTCAGGCTTGTCAGGGTACAGGCCTGACACTTGACCGCATAATGTCTGCCCGAACTTGGTGTAGTGCAGTGGTCAATGCTTACCTGCGTGCTATCCACATTAGTGCAGCTCCTGCAGCGCTCGGTCATATGCTGGGTTGAGTGCTGTCCCATACATAACGGGCTCACCTTGATTTTAATTTGACTTGTATTGTATTGTTGTTCCTTTGTTTTATTACAGGTTACGTGATATGTCGTTATCTACATGTAGGTCAATTCAATCTTTAGACATACTCCTACTCTGTGTCTGTCCTAGTTAAGAAGGCCCTGGCACCGATTTGCATTATTATTACATATATTTTATTCCTTTGACTGCTGACCAATTCGGTCTCCAAGACATTACTGGTACTCTGGTACTGTACTTTTAAGAAGGCCCTGTCACCGACTTGCACTATTTACCCGAGCTGCCCTGCCGCCGATTTGCATTATTATTACATACATGTTATTACTTTGACTGCTGGACAATTCACTTTCCAAGACATTACTGGTACTCTGGTACTGTACTTTTAAGAAGGCCCTGTCGCCGACTTGCACTATTTATCCGAGCTGCTCACTTCCTTGAAGTTGAAGTACCGACTTATTTTTTTTGATCAGATGATAAAAGTCTGGTTTTCCAAAATCATATCCTGGTGTTGAACTTGGTGTCTCATTAAGTGAATTAGATACATGTACATAACATACAAAATGACATTTTGATTCTATTTCTGCCTTTATTTCCACTCAAAAGGACTTATTTTTGGTTAAATCAGAGAATTTGGTTGGTTTCTACCAGAAAATAGTCCGTGAAACTAGGTCATTGATTCAAACTGCTTAAGCCTTGTTTTCCCATAGAGCTGAGATCTGCAATGTTAAATCTATGGAGACCTGTCGAGCAACCACGCGTCTACCATCAAAGTCGTTGGGTTTCTCTGAGTTTGACATCCGGAAAGGTGAAATAGGTGGGCCAACTAAAGGGTAGTAACACCAAAGCCGATTTGTACCAATGTAAGGTCGATGCTGTCAGACTGAACACTAACCTCTAGAGTGTCACAAGGACCTCTGAAGTGTCACAGAGTTGGAAAAAGGTCGGATTAGACTAAAGGTCGGATTAGAAAAAGGTCGGATTAGACTAAAATTGTTCGCAAATTGTTTCATGCAGCTTTTAACATCATATTGAATGTCAGAAATGAGTTATATTCTTCGTAAGTGGCAGAAAACGGTGATTATAAATTAATATTTTTTTATTCGAAGTCAGAAACCTTATCCGTTAAAAATGTTAGATATTAAGATATTATTAATTATTGGTTAGTGGATTCAACAAGGTAAAATGGAGACAATGTAGAAATGTAAACTTCTTTCCTCGCTGCATATTTCGGACACAGGTGGTAAGAAGTGCAGGGAGCGGAATACGTTGTAAAATATTCTGATATACGGCATATGGGGGAATACAAATGTTCTCTTACTGATCGGTGTAAGTGACCAGGCACATGTATGTATATATATGTAAGGGCTGGTGGTGCCTGAGTGGGATGTAAATAGACATAGTGGTGCTGGCAAGTCTGGGTGTAAGGCCACTCAGGGCCTACCCCATCTGCTGGGATAGCGATCACCACACTCAAAGGTCAAGGTTGGTGGTGGCCATGGGGTCATACAGCTTGGTGGTGGTGGGAAGACCACTGGTAGCCATGGGGACCAGGAATGCTGGATCCCTATTGGTAGGGCCAAGAATGCTTGTTTTCAATTGGAGGAAAGGGGTGGGGTGATACTCTACAATGAACCCATGTAACCATATAAATAATAAACCAGAGGGCTCGACTCTCTCTTCTTCTTTACACTTTATACTCTTCCTTTCTCTTTGTCTTCATTGATTTCAGTATAGCCTGCCTACACAACCACAGATTCGAGCTTTAGCACACAGACGGCACCTAGCGGAAAACATGGGAACTGGAACCCGACTACACCACAACTCACATCGAGCTTTCGTGTATAACATTCAACAGTGTTCTGACGAATATATTGATGTGCACTCCACGTGTATAACTCCTTCAAATTTATGTAAGTCTGCTGCAGTCTATGAAAACATGGATGTGGATTCGCTTTCTTTTGCAGTGTCATTTCTGAAACAGGTGTTATTGAATTGAATATCGAACATTACAATTTGACACGGCAGACATAATAATAATTATAATAATGAAAGGAGGAAAGCCGATTTTGAACAAATACAGTGCACACCGGTTGTGATTCAAAACATATCACAACAAATGATTAAACATATAAATGAAATTCATGTTTCTGTTCTAATGACAGTGACGAAATATTGAACGCGTGGTTGTTATATACATATGGGTTACTAAATACTAAAATAAGTCTACATTCTCCAACCCAAAAATCCTCTAGGTAGGACTATTAAAGGGGGGGGGGAGCTCGTGAAGAACTTTGAGATAAATGCTAGAATTATAGAGCTGGGAACAAAGTCTGTGGTGGGATGGACAAGGTTCAACTAAGAGGGCATCTCCAACAGTCAACCCATCTTCGGTTCAACTGAAAGACAGCGGCTATTCTAGAGTTGTTGGCGCCACCTGGAGAGATACAGAATTGCAACTCCACACAACGCACAAAGTCCGCGGTGAGGCGTTTCGGACAACCATATTGACACTCATAAGTCATAAGCCCCGTTCACACACGGGCCCTAAGTCGCCTCGTTCTTGTCATTTTGATTGGGTAACCTCACTTCACCTTGATCAGAGTTCCTTATGTTTACTGCGTCTCTACCATGGCGTCCACAGGGGTTATGCACTAAGGTTGACAACACTCCATATTCAATTCAATACTTTATTTCAGACTCAGCATTATGCTACTATGGTAGTTACATAAATTGGTCCATAGTAGGTACATATAAAAATAAATGTGAATAACATACAAATAATAGTAGTGAGACATTGCAGAACTAGATAATTTTATATACAAAGATCGTGTCAGAAATGTGGTTTTAAAGACTTCCTGCAACTAATGCACACACTGACATGATAGATCTTCCTTTATATTGAAAATGTATACTAATATTTGAAGGTGTTGAAGTAGCTAATGCTTTTTGGAATATAAATTACCTTGGTGTGAAATCGATGTCAGGAATCACTCATTAATAACTTAGACCATGAAAAGAGTGCATGGAAACAGGCTGACCACTCCCCATTCTGCTTTCAAATACAGCCGGTCTTGCCATATTTCCCATTGCATAGACACATTAATTAGGTGGCCAAGGTGCCTATTAATAATAATGTGAATTTAATAGAACACCCTCAGTAACATGAGCCATTCTAAGGCACATTACAACAAAAGCATGATAATCATTGAGATGACCTATTTACAACTTGATTGCATGAGTTGGAGAGTAGAGACATTAATTTTGTATTAACCATAAAAAGGTACATTACAGACCAAAAGGATCAACAGTTGGATGAATCGGCCGATTGTCAACAAAGACCCTGAACCTGCTTATCCTTATTTGGGGCAGGTGACCTGTTTCAGAAGATCACAGCAGAAAAGGTTTGGTATTATGAGTTAAGGTGGCTGGTTGTTTTGGAAACTGTGCTGTTATTATGGCTGATTTGTGTGTGAGTATGTGTGTGTGTGTGGAGGAGGGAGGTTAGTTGATGTCCATAGTTGATTGTGTAGAAGAAGTGAGAGAGTTGCGGCTGGAGGCGGGGGGGGGGGGGTAACTCAGGGGAGGAGAGGAAATCATAAAATTATTCCATTTTTTTCTGTCAACACCACATACGCTCAAAAATACTTTGCTAATTTCAGTCAATGACAAGTTAGCATAGATGGTCGAGTGGCTAAGGTCGCATGGTCCGATGGGTTTGGGTTTCTGCTATTTTTCTTAGATAAACATAGTGAATTGATTGTTATAAGCTATCTTACTCTGGTTTGAAGTAACTTTTATTTTAAATTGCTAACTTTTGAATGAATAGAAATACATAACAATTTGGCATAAACATGTATGCACACATGCAATATAATGATCTGATGAATATAGCTAAGACAAAACTAGCCATAGTTAAACATTTTGAGCTAAGAAACATACAATTCCACACAAAACAATCAGTGATATCCACATCACCATTATCAATTCTTGTTCTAAATATTAAAATGCCAAATGTGTCAACATACACTTGTTTCAGAGAAATATATAACCAATATCTGATTAACCCTACTAATTTTCTAGTTCTACATATGTCATTAACCATAGGATATAAATAAAAACATTAATAAAATAAGTAAGACTGACTTTGGCTATGGCTCTAACACTAGTCTGAGTGCCCAGATTTGCCTAAATCTAAATGCACATGGCATAAAATGTGCATATTATATTGATGTAAATGCAATGCTGCATAAAAGATTATATCTTACTTTATTATATATATTTTTAGTTGGTATTGTATGTTTCAAACAAGAGCTGAGATGAGCTGAAACTAGCACATTTCATAGCTGCACCCAGTGTATTAGCATGTGCCATGTGCTTATCGTGGGTTTGTTTTGCTCTGAAACATCCCACAATGCACCGCGCCGCTGGAACAGTGATGTAGTCTATAAGCTGTGTTTACACGGGCAGTTGTAAGCCGACTTAGACAAAGCGAAATAAATGAAGCGAATTAGTGTCGTGTCTACACATGCAGTACTTTTAGCCGGAAATCGATATCTGCGCATGAGCAAGTCCATACTAACCAGCACCAGTTTCGGTTAGTCGACGTCAACACGAGATATGTATGGACTGAATCATATTGTTTTGAAACGATCAAAACTTCTGCTGGGTAGTGAAAACCTAAAAATAAATGATGAAAAAAATATCTGCGCGCAGCTAGCGGTTTCATAGACTAAATTCTATAATATGCGCTTTTGTTCGACCAGAAAATCAACAAACTCAGGTCTCGACTGCGCATGCGTGTGACGTGCTTAAGCTAGTTCGCTTTATATAACCTACCTCGCGACATGGTCTACATAAAGTGAATAATATGAATCGAATCAGCCCTAATCCGCCTCAGAGTCGCGTCTACATGGCATATGTAAACCGAACTAGACAAGGCGATTTATATGACACGGGTTAACTCGCCCCTGTAAACACAGCACCGGTATCGAAGTGAGACATGTAGAACCAAATCTAGATAATTGTTTTGTTTTTGAAAATTTGATGTTTCGTTGGACTTTGCAGCTTTCATGCGGGTAGCAATCTCAGCTCGCAGTCTAATGTCATTGCGATATCGGACCGACTGCCGATATCCGACACATCGGATGGACGTCGGGATTACACCCTTCTGCAAACTGGCTCAAATCCTCCGAGCGCTATCTGAGTGGGTTTTCAGTCTTATATCTGTAGAATATATTTTATTCAACCTCTGACCCTGTCACAAGCCAATACCTAGATAAAAGATTCACCCTTGTAGTACACGGGTGAACGACAAGGTAGTGTAAATACGAGCGAAAATAGCTTTAGTATGGGACAGGAACAAGAAAACGTGGTTCCAGGATCATCATCATCATCATCATGCTGTCGGTCGCGATGCGACAAAGACTGCTTTCATTACTTGACTGACGCTCTCCATTTAGCTCTCTGCTGTGAGAGTTGCGTCCATGAGTCGGTCTTAATGCCTCTCAGCTTCAGGTTTCTCTTGATGGTATCCTTGAACCGGAGACGAGGGCGCCCTCCCTTTCTGTAACCAGAAGACAGTTGAGAATAGAGGATCTGCTTTGGTAGCCTGTCTGATGACATCCTCATGAGGTGTCCAGTCCACCGGAGATTCTTTTTGATCAGAAGATCTTCCATAGAGGGCAGCCCCGTCCGTTCGAGTATTTCCCTATTTGTCACTTTGTCCTTCCAGGTTAGCCTCATGATTGAACGCAGATGTCGCATCATGAAGGCATGCAGCTTTTTCACCTGTCGTCTGTACACTGTCCAGGCCAGGATCAAATGGCTACATATATAGGGAC
Organism: Branchipolynoe longqiensis; assembly: GCA_030323885.1. NCBI lineage: Eukaryota > Metazoa > Annelida > Polychaeta > Phyllodocida > Polynoidae > Branchipolynoe > Branchipolynoe longqiensis. The sequence continues at coordinate 28,553 of JASIRB010000061.1, read as the reverse complement.
AGAGTTGGTGAAATGGGCGAGAATGCAAAAAGACAAGATAGCGGCGCTAGAACACCATCGATTTCACTTTTAAATCTTATTAAATTAGATATTTTATTATATTTTTCAACTCAAAGGTAGCGGGGAAATATGAAGACATATACAAAGAATAAATGTTGCTTCTTAGATTGTGAAATTAGGCGCTCATAAAGACTCATTTCATTACCCCGATTTTTCGACCGTTTGTGACTGTGTGGGATATCGGGTCATTGTGCTGGTCTCCCAGTGGGGCAGCACTATAAAGTCGCCATGCATGTGCACTGTCACAAGTCGGTTCTCATCCTGATATGACCTTGATTGTTGCTAGGACGTAAAACAACAAACACATAAATTAGGGGTTGGACAGAAGGTTTGCAAGATTTTATTTTCAAGGGAGTGTTCTGTGCACAAGTAGTAATACGTGCCTTTAGACACACACACATAAATGCACAGCTGGTTTTGAATCGAATTTGAGATGCGACCCACCACCAAGCAGACACATTGGCCGTAATCGATTAACACGATCCGGGTGACTCGGGTCACCCAAGTCGTCAGAATTTCAAATAGAACACCGCGAGTGGAGTCTAGAAATACACGTGCCGTGTGCAAAAAGACCCTACCTCAGTAACCCACCTCTTGGCTGGGGTAGTGAGGAGCGATGACGTCACATTTGCGCTGGTACCATCCTGCATGATAACAGCCACCGGTACCAGTCATACATGTTTTTTTGGGGTAATAATATAGATTAATGAAACGGAAATATCACTAAACTATGCCATCATAAAACAATTTAAATCCTATTTTGCTGTAGTTATAATCGGTTATTAAAAAAAAAAAAAGAAGGTTTTGGATTAAACCACCATTTTTTTCACCCCGAGCGTGGAGAAGCGTATTCAATTATTCGACTCGAGTCTGTAGGACATCCGCATGCACCAAAAAGTGGCTCGGGTGACCCGAGTTGATTAATCGATTAAGCCCACGGTGTCAAACTAACGTCCTTCACGCATGTGTATGCCATAGACCTGGACCGCGTTCAGGGTGCGTCTCTGAAACATCTCCGCGATGCTTTTTGGCTTATTTCCGTTCAGGGTCCGTCTCCGAGGCGTCTCCGAGACATCTCCCTTTCCAGATAGGAGACAAAGAACACCTCGTAAATGGCCGCTGTATTCAATCACAGTGCAGCTTTTACATTGCAAATGGCCACCGCCTATGGGGGAAGCCATTTTCGAGGCGACAAACTGCTTTTGCCGTTATGTTCAGCGTGACGTCAGGGATTTCCCCGAGAAGTCTCGGAGGCACACCATGAACACTGCCCTGCTTGCCGGCTTATGCAACTCCCACCTATAGAAAACCCCACCAATCGTATACACCAGCACGGCCCCCTCACATTTTGTGTCTAGATAACCAGAGCCGTAGCTAGGGGGGAGGTAGATAAAATATTCACACCATACTTCCAGTACAGGGGTGAAGATCAATCAGCCTTATATAAATACGGGAGAAAATAGCGTTAGTATGGAACAAGAAGTAGAATGCCTGGCACCAGTGTCAAATGGTTACTTATATCAGAACAGAGTTGGTGAAATGAGAGAGAATGCAAAAAGACAAGATGGCGGCCAGGGAACACCGTCGATTTCACTTTTAAATTGTATTAAAGTATATGTTTTATTATATTTTCCAACTCAAAAGTAGCGGGTAAACATGAAGACATATACAAAGAATAAATGTTGGTTCTTAGATTGTGAAATTAGGCTCTCATAAAGACTCAGTTCATTAGCCCGATTTTTCGACCGTTTTTATATAAGGCTGGTTTTCACCTGTGTACTACACATACCAGGTGAATCTTTTATCTAGGGGGAGGGGGAAGAAGTTTCCCACCCGCAAAACTCACAGTGTACGACCTCCCTGAAATTGCATGAAGTGGCATTTCAGAGCCTCCGGATTTCAAAATTTCCTGGCGGGGGTGTAGGTGTGTGGGTTTGGTGAAGGTGTAGGTGTCTAGGTGTGTGTGGTATATGTATGGTGTGTGTGTGGGGGGGTGTAGGTGTGTGGTGGGAGTGTAAGTGTGTGGTGGGGGTTTAGGTGGGGGTGTAAGTGTGTGGTCGGGGTGTCAGGGGTACTGGGGGTGTAAGTGTGTGTTGTGGGGTGTAGGGGGTATAGGTGTGTGTGGTCGGGTGTGTGGTAGGGGTTTAGGGCTGTGGTGGGGGTGTAGGGCATACTCCCTGACCTCCCCTAGTGCCTTGCACCTTTGGAACTGATCCACTCCAAGAATTTATATTTCACTCCCAAACAAAAATCGTAATTGAAAACAAACATCTGCTATCTCTTATGTTTATCAGAGCCAAGGATGAAAACTACATAGACCATACTACCAGAGTTACCAGGCAGGGGGATGCTACACTCCTCAAAGTTCCTAAACCACTCACAAATAGACTGACAAGAGCCCCTATCTACAAAGGCAGCAAATTATGGAATGAACTCCCAGTCAGAATTAGACATGCACAAACACAACTAGAATTCAAGAACCTGGTAAGAATTCACCAAGCCAATCAGGCCCTTCTACAGGCCTAGTGATGAGGTCGCCATATTTAATTAGCTATCTATTATAAGCACCTATGGCCACCCCACCCCCTCCCACCACCCCACGCGCTCCTTTACCTGCTGCCAACAAACCAAGTTATCCACCATACAAATTATTTGCCCAGCAAATTCGGAAATGTGTATCAGTCTGGTAGTATTGCTATAGACCGGGGGCCCTATGGTACTGGGACGGCTCACTCCCTATCTCTCCCATGTGATGTAAATTTTGCGGTGCCACCTTGTGGTGGGTTTGATCGACCCAGCTGCTGGTTGGTGTTTCACATGTAAACACATACGGTTATATCATGCATGAGAAGGGTAAGCGTGAATACACATCAATATGAAATTGCTATGAACCAGCACACATCATCGTCGTCCTCGTCGGCATCATCATACATCTTTCACATTCATATATACATTTGTGCATATATGTAGCCGGGGGAACAGCCAGCGCACCAAGTGGTGGGTTTGATCATTTTGATTACACAGTACAGGCTGAGTGAGCCATCTTGGTATTATAGGGTCTTTGTATAAACATAGACACTAATAAAGTCTGTACTAGACTACTAAATGACTGAAACGTACAATCCTCCAAGCATTGTTTATCCCATCATTACTAACAACCTACTTACTCAAACTACTTCATGTAGTCAAAAAACACACCTGAGGTATTAACCTTTTAAGCATAACCTTACAAGCTAACCACACTCTATCTAACAGAATAAACAAACCATTCTACTAACACTCACTCCATCTCAAAATTTTAGCTCCAACAACATGATAGTTTTGTAATTCACAACATAGTAGGCATACAAACATATGAAGGGAAACTATGCACCTAACCACTCCGTAAAGTAAAGGTCTAATGAATACAACATATAACTACTATTTTTATATGTGAATTGTCAAACTATACCATTGAATATTTGATATTGTTATTTCAGCTGATTTGGGCTAGCTGCTGATGACAATATCAGACTACATATGCATATATTGTAAATAACTGTATTGTCACATGGCTGGAAGACCAGTGCCATGGCGCTGACAAAAGACTTTATTCAATGAATAAACTATATGAATAAACTATATTTACAAAAAAAAACTAAAAAACATTCCTAGCTACGGCCCTAATGTGTGTGTGTGTGTGCGCAGTGACTTTCACACAGACCTAACTTATACAATACAAACACATATCCCATGACCGACATCTTTGCACAGAAGGATTTAAAAAAGAATATAATATTAAAGGGAGATTGTGGGAACGGGGTGGGAGCCTAAAGCCAACACTAGACGGAGTGGTCGAGTGTCTAGAGCTTCCTACCTATGCTGGATGTTATGGGTTCGAATACCGGTCGAGTGAAGCCAATAAGTTCTAAAATGAATGACTTTTAAAACTTATCCTGGCCCTCCACATTACTAGGCTAGGGCAATGACTGATTTGTTCAGTGTCAGGATAATGTAAGTAAATGTGATATCGAATCATGGTGCAGGGCACGGTCTTCCAGTGGGACAGCACTATAAAGTTGCCATCAATGCGCATTGTTACAAGTCGATAACTATCCTGATATGACCTTATATGTTACTAGGTTGTAAAACCCAGCATGCAAGTAATGGTGCTGTCACATTACGATGCTTCTCGCCAACGCGCGTCGACGTATGTGATTTTTTGGCGCAATGTCAGGATACGTCAGGAAGCGTTACGCGCGCATTAGGCGCGCGTTGGTATTCGTTGATGGACGGCGACGGTCGATAAGGGTCGGCAGCGCATGTCATTGAACGTTGAAAGTTTTGTGCTTGCACAAAACTTTCGACGTGCAACGACGCGCGGGTGCCAACATTATGGCGACGTTAGGAGCATGTCGAGATACGTGAGAGGCGTCATGCGAACGCTACGCACATGCCGCGTGTGCATGAGGGTCGTTCCCACATGTTGCGCCAAACTGTTGCTTTGTTTGTTTGTTGTTGTTTTACATCCTAGCAACATCTAAGGTCATATCAGGATGGCGCGCCAAACCTTTTTTTTTTTCTTCTCACGCGTCGATATACGTTACCACAATGTCGGCCACACCCTACCAATGCATTGCGCTGACACCGAAAAGTTTGATGTGTCTTGATGATTAAAAGTGATTTTGCACGTTGGTGGCGTGCCGGCGAGAAGCTTCGTAATGTGACAGGGCCATAACGTTCAATGGCAAAGAGACTGTTTCTACCCCTTTTTGGCAAACTCGCACATTCACACTTCATTACGCAACGTGGCATGGTACACATTCTGTAGCTTTTATGTCTGTTTGTCGATGTACTCTATCTAGAACATATTCCACTTTTGAAAAAAAAGGAAAGTAATTTAATACTGTGAAAACACTTCACCGATGACCACTTTGCTAGACATAACACATTTAGAAATGTATTGCTCCAGATAAAAATACGATGAAGTACACCACAATGTTGGACACTGTACGTGCCATTGACTTGCTATAATAACACTAATAATACCCCCATCACACCAAGCTAGTTCTCACTACATTCTTGAAAATGTTGCTGAACGGACTCAAACTGTATGCGAACGGAATGGATGTAGTAGCAACTTTTTATGGTCTTTTTACGAATGGAATGGACAGGCTCGAATGGTGCACCAAAACTTTGAACATGCCCATATTTTCTTGCAGCCACGTTCTACCCCGACCACAGCCGGTTTTAGAATGGAGTCGGACATTTTGAGAACTACTTTGGTGTGATGGGGGTGTAAGGGAAATAGGAGGGTGGATACATTTAGTGTCAATTAAAAACACAAAGACCCACTTGTATCTTTATATAGTGTTTATTATGCATTGCGTATGTTGACTAGTCAACATAGATCATTTACGAACGTGGACACTCGCACTATTTTCACAGACTACTTACCAACCCTGCACTACTTTTGGCATATGACGGTCTGTTTTCTTCACTTTCCCGCTTTCACCCGACCGTGCCAGTCGCTTCACCCACCCACCCTCCCGATACTAGAGGGGTTGAGGGTTGCTGGTTGTGTTAAGTCTCCTCATCTCCACTATTCTCCTTTTCTCCTCAGCTAGCACGTATTCCTCCACTACAACATTTAATTTGTCCTAGCACTAATTATCCTGTTATTTGTTACTTATCCTGATTCCACTTATACTTACTCATATTAACAGTTATTCCACTGTTCATGATACTTGTTATACCTACACTGTGACCTGCCTCATGATACCATAACCGATCACAATCATGTACTCCACTAATTATCCTGTTATTTCTTACTTATCCTGATTCCACTTATACTTGCTCATATTAACAGTTATTCCACTGTTCATGATACTTGTTATACCTACACTGTGACCTGCCTCACAATACGACAACCGATCATGATCATGTACTCCACTTGCTCGACCTGCCTGCAGGTTATGTACTCCAAAATTAATTTGTTTTAAATCACTTACTCTTTCGCTCTTGTTTGTCTGCGTGCGTAAATTATGCAATATGCAGTATACAGTATATATAGTACACATTACAAGTGTATATTATATATTCATTTTGTTTGCAGTGAAAAGTTGAGAAGCATATGGTACCTTATAACGTTGTCTAGGTGCCCCTCCTACCCCATATATACATACATACATACAAATATACATACATACAAGTCATGATATACATTCACAATAGAAACATACTTACCAATCTAACCACCAAATACATATATTCGTTTAGATAAAATATCCACCCCTACCCACAGTCCGGGTGAATACAATCCGAGCAAAACCTGATTTGGTATGAATCAGCTATAAAAATAAACAACCTGTATATGTCATGGTTCCAGCCCACATTATTTGATCTATATTGGCATAGAGTTGATGAACTGGGAGAGCATGCAATAAAAAACACCCCCAAAACAACACAACAAAAACACAAGATTGTAGCCACTGGATACTTTTGATTCAACTTTTAAAGTCTATTAATCTACATGATTTCACAAATTATTCTACTCCAAAAGTAATGATAGATAAGTATTTGAACATTATATTTAGCATATTAGATTACCAATTCACGTGGTTGGTTATGCCCACAACCCAGCCTTCGGATGCTTTTTCTGAAGGCTGTACACTGTTAGCAGCAGTGTACATGGCACAGGGCTGTATGAGATATCAGTTCTGGGCTCGTTCAGATGGTCATGCATGTTATCAAAGGAATACATTCATATATTTACAGACAAGTATATATGGTAGTCTGCAACGAGCCCCACTACCACACGGTGATTAAGATTAAGATTAAGATTAAGATTGATTTATTTCCACATGATCATTGTACATACAAGCTGATATTTATGTATCATGTATCATTTATGTAATGTTTTGCATGAAAAAGGACAAAGCTGAAGTACAATACTTATGGGGCGCTTTCTCCAGTTACAAATAACACATACACATTGCTAATACAATACATATAATCAATTTAAAAATTAAAAGTAGAAAGTATATTACCTTTAATAGTGTAAATAACATTTCATTGTTTATGTACTAGACTACTATGTATTTTCACTCCGGTAAGGCTTAATGATTATATTTTTATACATTCGTTGAAACATATATACGTTCTTTGAACATTGAATATTATTATCGAGTGAATTCCATATTTTGATACCATGTATAGATAGATATACATTGAGACTCTAAGCGACTATGCTGAAGCCTGTTTGCTAAGACTAGTAACTGTTGGCAGCAAATCCACGACAAAACCTTAAAGATAAAAGCTCAAAATACAAAAGCTCACAAGAAAAAAACCACCAGACAGGATGGCCGAATGAGTTAGAGCATCCGTCACTTGTGTTGGTTGATCGTGGGGTCGTGGGTTCGAACCCTGGTCGAGTCAAACCAATGACTTAAAAATTGATACTTGTCGCTTCCTAGCCTGGCGCTCGGCATTATTAGGATAGGGCAAGGACTGGTTGGCTCAGTGTCAGGATAATGTGACTGAGTGGGATATCAGGTCATGGTGCTGGTGGCCAGGTCTTCCAGTGGGGCAGCACTATTAAGTCGCCATGAGTGCGCACTGTCACAAGTCGGTACCCATCCTGATATGACCCTAGATGTTGCTAGGACGTAAAACAACAACAAACAAACAAGACTAAAGCTCGCATCCATAATGAAAAAAGAGACAAAAGCTCACAATCAGAGGTGTTACCACCTATCAGTTGTTCTCACCTCTCACACCTCATTTCACACTGCCTGAATCACATATATTGAGATATTAGGTACATGACTAATTTTGTGAAAATTCATGTAATTTACCATGCGAACAAGGAGCCCATGTTATGGAATTTTTAATGAACAAGACATGTAAAACAGTGAGTACAGTGAGGAAGAGCAATATGATGACAGTTGGAAAGTTTGACTCAGGCCCTCAACCGCTTGCGTATGACTGTTCGTTTGAAGGGTTGGGTGGGCTGCTGAGTTGAGTTGGTCTGCTGAGCTGCTCGTCTGACTGCCGGGTTGGAAGTGAGGAATAGTGTTCATCAATTTCCGATGAAGGGCCCGTGACGTAACGGTCTTGTGAAGCATGATCGTGATGTCAGAGTCTCGTGGGGTGGTTCTGGGTGTGTCCAGTAAGGGGGGGGGGAGGTAAGGGGGGAACAGTCCAGATGGCTCCACCGTAGGGCTCCCTGTTCATGCGCAAATTACCCATGTTGGCGAACCATCATGAACAATTGTGTTACAGCTGACACCATTGGAAAGAACTGTGAATTACTATTAAAATGGCCTTTAAATTTTGATTCTAAGACAGATACAAATAATGTTATATCATTTTGAAAGTTGACAATCGACGTGAATTTTCGTCCTTTATTTTAATGGAAAACAAAGAAAACCATCTGACCACTCCCTTAAGAAATACATTTCAAAGTAGTCCAGCTTATTATACCTGTGATATATATATATGTGATGTATAAAACTTATGCGAGTATAAAGGCGCGTAAGGGAATATCCCCTACTGGCCACCCTGATTCTGTGTACTACTTTATGGGTGGCCCCTCCCCTGGGCCGCGAATATTGTCACTCGCGCACTGGAATTTTTTGTATATCATACAAATAATTAATTGTCATGAGTTTTTTAGACTCTTTTCTTATTAAAGGTGTGAGCTTTTGCCTTTTGAGCTTTTATGTTGTGAGCCTTTGCGTGCGTACCAGTGGCAGCGTACTAGCAGGAACAGTCGATATCCATACTGGCCGCCGCCGCTGATGCGGCAATGTATTACTATTATGGGGCTGTCACACTACGACGCTTCTCGCCGGCGACCCGTCAACGTGTGGTGTTTTTGGGCGATATTTGGTGAAATATCGAGAAGCGCTGGTGGCGCGTTATGGGCGCATCGGTACACGTCGGTACACTAGCTTTGACGTTGACGGTCGGCGGCGAAAGTCGGCGCGCGTTATTGGTCGCTGAGTGTTTTGAACATGTCAAAAACCACCAGCGACCGGCAACGCGCGGGAGTAAATGGGTAAGAACGCTAGGAGGACGTTAGGTGCGCGTCGCGCTGCGTTGGACGCGCCGGAATAACGTTATGGGAACGCTAGGAAGACGGCGCGCGCGCGGGAGGGTCGTTGCTCACACGTTGCGGCAAACTGGGCCGTTTTTGTTTTACGCCCTAGCAACATTTAAGGTTAAATGAAGACGTCGCGCCAAACTTTTTTTTTTTTTCCCAGCGCGTTGACACACGTTGGCCGCGCGCGCATAACGCGCCGCGCTGACGCCGATCTTTTCCCCCAAACCGCCGAAAAGTTTGACGTTTCTCGACGCGCAACATAGTACTTTCAACGCTGACGGGTCGCCGGGACACACGTCGTAGTGTGACAGCCCCATAAGGCCCAAATCTATTCAATGCTATCATATTTAACAGAATTACATACGCAATAAGTGAAATTTGATCAATTTAACCCTAAAAGCGATATTAACGCCACCGCCGCATTGGCGGCGTTATTCATATTGTCGAATCGACGAATATAAACTAAACATACATACATACATATATGGCGGTGTTAAATACCGATTAGGCCCAAATCTATTCAATGCGACCATATTTAATAGAATAAGACACTCAAAAAGTGAAATTTGATTAAATTAACCCTAAAAACGAACCGATATTAACGCCGCAGCTACATCGGCGGCAAAATTAATATTGTCGAATCGACGAATGTATTGGGAAATAGCGGTGCTCGCCAGGAACCGGCTGCAAGGGATTCCCCAAATCTATAAATAGTTTCACGTTTAGCTAACACGACCCGTTTAGGCGCCTCTGCATATGGCTTGACACACTTCGCGAGAGCGGTGATAGCTAAATGGTGTTACCGGCTAACACCAAACGCCGCTAACACCGCATCCTGCATATGGCCCCAGGGGTGAACTGTTCCACCCATGGCTAGCAGCCATGTTTCAAAATATTTAAAGCGCAGACTCGCAAACTTAATGTTGGCAAGCACATCAAAACTATGGCACCCGAGGATTGAGCAGTATAATTAAATTGACCTATTATTCCCCTTTCTGCAGCAACAAATGCTTAATATCTTAGTTAATATCTAAGTTATATATGTAGAATCAATTATAGATAATTGTTTTGGTTTTGAACATTTGATACTTTTATTTTACTATGCAACATTAATGTATTTGGATATTTGACATGCTAGATATATGGGCGTCACGCAGTCAATCAATAGCCCCGTTCACACTGGGCAGTTAATTCGATTCATATGAATCGACTTGTCTAGTTCGCTTCTCATTCGCCATGTGAACGCTACGCTAAAGCTATTTAGGGCTGAATCGATTCATCTAGTTCGCTTCAAGTAAACCACCTAGCGAGGTAGTATAGATGAAGCGATTTAGCTTAAATCGGCGTAAGTGGCATGTGTGGATGGTAGCGGTTTAGATGAAGCAGATTAAGGACGTCACAGTCGAGACCTGAGTTTGTTGACTTTCCAGCAAATTTAAAGTCGAACCCACACTCTCTCGTGGCGACGTCGACGAACCCAAACTGGCGCTGGTTAGTCTGGACTTGCTCATGCGCAGATATCGATTTCCGGCTAAAAGTACTGCATGTGTGGACACAACACTAATTCGCTTCATCTATTTCGCTTCATCTAAATCGGCATAAAGTTGTGCCGTGTGAATGGGGCTAATGTCAGTAAGTTGTGGCAGCGTTATGCAGGACCCTTGACAGGTGACGCCCTGACGCTTAGAAACGTGACGTCATTGGTTGAGCCCGCGAATTGTGTTCTGGCATGACCTGCTGACCCATAACTAGGTCAGATAGAGGACGAACCGTGACCGCGCACACACACACACACACACACACACACACACACACACACACACACACACACACACACACACACACACACGCACGCGCACACACACACTCACGAAATAGCGAAATAGCGAATGGTAGACAGGAAGTGTGAACACTTATTTGTCACACACACGTAGATGAGCCTGTCCCAAAAGGTGATAACTCTTAATTTTTTTCCCATTGTAACGATTGACACAAAACAACACAGAAACGGTTACACTGAAATCACAAGGACATTTACTTCAAATCAATTTATATTCTATTAAGATTATGAAACACCATGTAAAAAACAAATCAGTTTATCCTGAGCAAATGCATAAGCAGATAGTATGTTGATCGTTACAATGGACAAAGTTTTGTCCCATATTGCTTAGCACTTTTCGAGACAGTCTCAGATACACCCACACACACATGCACACATACACACACATACACACACGCAGACACACACACACATACATACCCACACATACACACCCACACACAGACACCCACCCACCCACAGGCACGCACGCACACACCCACCCACACATATATATTCACACCCACACACCCACACACCCACACACCCACACACGCCGGGTGCCAACATGACGGCTGCGTTCTGTGACGTAGCACGACGCTCCGGACGCACACCTGTTGATTTCGTGGTCGACAACCCGTTGCATGATGTTTATTCAGGTACAACTCGGCTAATTTTATTCAGGTCAAAACGAGGCCGATAGTCTGCATCGGCGGAAGTGACTCTTCCTTCCCTCCTTTTTGTTATTAACTGAACCGAAGTGGGCTGTCTAACATTGTAACAGCGGCGTCCGAAACAAAAAAAGAGAGCGCAACACAACTTGGCGTTTATGCGCGGGAATTAGGCTGTTGGATTTACGAACGTGGCCCGTGTAGGTTGTATACATGTACGCACTCACTGCGCAGTGACTGTGTGGGTGGAGTTGGCGGGAGGCGAGTTGTGATGTGAGACTACGTATGAGACTGTGACTATGAGCTGACGACGCTGTAACACCGATGCCAATCACAGTGTGCATGGCCACCGACAGGGGGCTCCACCAGCTCCCTAATGGACTCTCCAGGAATTAGAAGGTACGCCTGATTCCATACCTGTAAAGAAAATAGACTCGAGTTGTTGTTATTTAGCACATATATAGTTATTCGTTATATATATTATATATTGTTATAGCATATATATATGTTAACTAACAACAGCTATATATATATATTATATAAATTAATAGTAAGGGGAGAGATAGAGGTGGGTTGGTTGGTTGTTGGAGTTTTACATCTTGGCAACATCTAAGGTCATATCAGGATGAGCACTGACTTGTGACAGTGCCCACTCATGGTGACTTTATAGTGCTGTCCCGCTGGGAAATCAGACTGCTGGCATCATTACCCGATATCCCACTCAGTCACATTGTCCTGACACTGAGCTAACCAGCCCTTGCCCTATCCTATTATTAAGTGCTGTCCCACTGGGAAATCAGGCTGCTGGCATCATTACCTGATATCCCACTCAGTCACATTGTCCTGACGCTGAGCTAAACAGTCCTTGCCCTATCCTATTATTATGTGTGGTTGTCCTTTTTTTGTGTTTTTTGCATTGCCACGCCTAATATTTATACATAAGTTAATCATAGTTATGTGGAAAAGTTATCTCGCGATGACATTTTATTTCATATAGCATGCAACTTGGGTACATACAGGTTATGTACATGACGATTTTAAAGAAAATATGATAAATGCGTGGATTTTAACGAATTTATGTTTGTCATGGCAACCGAATTTTCTTTTAATTCAATTCAACACATTTTAAACTGTAAATAATAATAACTTAATAAAACAACACATTTGTATTTATGCAAAATCTCTATGACATTGTACAACTACCAGTTGTCCTGATGTAACTATAGACTGCTATGAAAATGCGAGTACTGTTTGAATGCATGCAATTTCCTTGATTCGCATGGAAAATGTTTGAATGAATTTACACAAAATTTTCAAATAGCAACTGGCATGTTGCTGTGGCAACGAAATCGTGAAGTTGTTAATTGTTTCTGTTTGTTGTTTCATCTTATCAGGGGAAAATACAAACATAACTCAACCACCTATTACGTACAAGCCTATGGACATGTAAATAAAATAGGCTAGTATAGAATTAAGTAGAAAAAAGCGGAAAACTTCTTCCCAAGAAAACCCCAAAACACTAACATAGAACCTTAAGAAAACAACTAACATAGTAATAAGAATAGAACAAAAATACAATGCCAAGAGGGCCCAAAAAAACTAACATAGACTACTAAGCATACCAACAGACTATCTATCTGCTACTGAAATGCAGACAATCAAATAACTTATCAGCAGCTACTGTTTGGTAAGACAACACCAACACTACAGCTGGCCAGCATTGAAAACAAGCCTGGGTACCCAGGCTTAAATGCTATGTACAGAATAAATACAGCCTCAATAAAAAAATAAAAAAATGCAGAGCGCCAGGCTGGGAAGCGACAAGTATCAATTTTATAAGTCATTGGTTTTACCTATCACACCTCATTTCACACTGCACACAAAGCCCGCGCTCTACTGATTCGGCCACTGCACCCGGTGAGAAAGAGAGAGAGAGAGAGATAAACAAGCATGCACACAAGTGAAAACACTGCTACAATTAGCTAATGCACTGGGCCTTTATGGTTCACCCCAACCGCAAGGTATTATTAGCTTGAATGCATGTATACAGATAACTTGAGGCAATGGGTGATTGTAAATACTTGGAAGACTTATGTGATCCTTGGATCTATAGGTAGATGTAGATTTTAATTTCGACTGAAACAGGGTGCACACAGCTAGTAAGCACACCAAGTGGCGCCACCTGGCTACACCGCCCTGAACCCTCCCGCCCCCCTTCGTTTTAATATCAAGGTAATCCTCTCCCCCCTAGATAAATTATCATCATAATCTGTTTTTAAACACATACAAAATAGGGTTGAGTAGATATAATCTCTGTGTAAAATATTCCGATATTCGGCATGGGGGGAATGAAAATGTTCTATTACTGATCGGTGTATTTGACCAGGCACATGTATGTGTATATATATATGTATGGGTTGGTGGTGCCTGAGTGGGATGTAAATAGACATAGTGGTGCTGGCAGGTCTGTGATTGAAGTCAGTACATGTTGGTGAGAATATATAAGTTAGTACATATAAGCTAGTGCATATAAGTTACTACATTTAGTTTTTTGTTTGTTGGAGTTTTATGTCCTGGCAACATCTAAGGTCATATCAGGACGGGTACCGACTTGTGACAGTGTGCACTCATGGTGACTTTGTAGTGCTGCCCCACTGGAAAATCAGGCCACCAGCACCATGACCCGATATCCCACTCAATCACTTTATCGTGACACTGAGATAACCAGTCCTTGCCCTATCCTATTAATGCTGAGTGCCAGGCTAGGAAGTGGTTATATAAGTCATTGGTTTGAATCGACTGGGAACCAAACTCCCGATCTCCCACACGCAAGGCCCGCCCTCTACTGATTCGGTCACCGCGCCCGGTGTTAGTACGTATATATAATGTACAATATGCAATATATAGCATATATAATATATCAAATGCATATAATGTATATAATATATATAATATATATATAATATATATAATATATAATATATATTATATATAATATGTATTACATATAATATGTATAATATATATATAATATATATAATATATATAATATATACATAATATGTATAGTACACAAATTTAAAAAAAGAAAAAAGTAATACATATCATATAAAATATATATAATATAAAATATATAAGATGTGTAATATATAAAATACATAAAATATCTGAAATATATAAAATATTTAAGTTACAAAAAATATATATAATGTATAAAATATATAAAATATATGAAAACATAAAATATATGAAAATATGTAAAATATATAAAATATGACATAAAGCACATAACATATATAAGATATAAAATATACAACATACAATATAAAATATATATAAAAATATATATGATATATATTATGTTTTATATATCGAATATATTATATGCATTGTATATAACATATATGTGCATAATATGTAAGATATATAATAAATATGATATTTAATATATATACATAATATATATGGTATCTGGACATATATTTATCCATGCATTTTTATACGGGCCTTACTTTGATAAATTGTGAAGCATGATATTCTTCACCTGTTTTAATGGTCTAGTTCCGCTGGTCCCTCAGGAACGACTAAAACTGTAAATGCCAGGTCGCAGTTATAGCTTACACACTGGGATATCAGGTCATGGTGCTGGCAGCCTGGTCTCCCAGTGGGGCAGCACTATCAAGTCGCCATGCGTGTGCACTGTCGCAAGTTGGTACCTGTCTTGATATGACCCTAGATGTTGCCAGGACGTAAAAACTCAAACAAACGACCACATGCATACTTGTATATATACACACACAGATATATATATATATATATATATATACATATACATATATATATATATATATATATATGCATATATATTCATATACACACATGTAAATATGTACATCTGCACATAATGTACACATATAGATATGCACATACATGTTTACACATAGTTGTATATGCATATATATATATATAAATGTATATGCATATATATTTTGAAAACCATTTAGCATGCCACTTGGGAAAAAGTAGTGGAAAGGTGGAAACAGTTAAAAGGTACAGTTTTCACTCAAGCGTGACGCGTGGTACCACAGGATGCCATGATGCGTGTCATTGTTTTGGGGAGTTTTTTTTTTTTTCTTGAAGATTTATAGTGCCTGTCATGGATAAGTCTGAATAGACTTGTTTTCACCATTAGACAGTTTGTCGATAGAAAGCCCGAGCCTACACTTTTTCTGACCCAAGGTATTTTTAACCTCCCACACCACATAGACATGGTATGAGAGCAACTGGCCTTTGATGACGCTGTCAGTTATATACAGCGGTGGAAATCCAACTTGGCAGAGCTGGGGGCATGGGGAATTGAACCGCCGACCTTCAGATTAGGAGTCTGACCTAGAAAAAAGTCAGACACTCTAACCACTCCGCCACAGAGAACACCACATTCACGGTGGCACACTGAAGGCTGCACATTTTCAGCACTGTATGGGCACTGCCAAAGGTGGTCCCATGTTGCAGGGAGTTGGCTTCTGGTGGGTTGTGTTCGGAGACATCAGGTAGGGGGAAGGGGGTGGGTTGGCTGACTGGCGTCAGAGGGGTGGAGAGAAAAAGGTCACCTAGGAGCCCAATACATATCAATATCAAATTCGATGTTGCCTCATATAATAATCTTTCTAGATTTTTGTCTTCTTGAAGATTTAGACTGCCTGTCATGGATAAGTCTGAATAGACTTGTTTTCACCATTAGAGTTTTTAGACAGTTTGTCGATAGAAAGCCCGAGCGTACACTTTTACTGACCCAAGGGATTTTTAACCTCCCACACCACATAGACATGGTATGAGAGCAACTGGCCTTTGATGACGCTGTAAGTTATACACAGTGGTGGACATCCAAATTGGCAGAGGTGGGGCATGGGGAATCGAACCACTGACCTTCAGATTAGGAGTCCGACCTAGAAAAAAGTCAGACACTCTAACCACTCCGCCACAGAGGACACCCAAATGATGTTCATAGATGTTCTCGGGTCTTAAAGAACTCACTGGGAAATAACTGTGACGTACGTAGATTAGTGTTAATATATTTAACAATATCACACTCTATGCAATCAAAATGGAACACACTGGGCGCGGTGGCCGAATTGGTAGAGCGCGGGCCTTGCGTTCGGGAGATCGGGAGTTCAGTTCCCGGTCGCGTCAAACAAATGACTTATAAAATTGATCTTGTCGCTTCCTAGCCAGGTCATCATCATCATCATGCTGTCGGTCACGATGCAACAAAGACTGCTTTCATTACATGACTGCCGCTCTCCATTTAGCTCTCTGCTGTGAGAGTGATGTCCATGAGTCGGTCTTAATGTCTCTCAGCTTCAGGTTTCTCTTGATGGTATCCTTGAACCAGAGACGAGGGCGCCCTCTCTTTCTGTAACCAGAAGACAGTTGAGAATAGAGGATCTGCTTTGGTAGCCTGTCTGATGACATCCTCATGAGGTGTCCAGTCCACCGGAGATTCTTTTTGATCAGAAGATCTTCCATAGAGGGCAGCCCCATCCGTTCGAGTCATTTCATGAAAGCTGCCTGCAAAAGTGTTGAAGTGCTGCTGGCTTTTGCAAGTTACCAGCGGCACTCTCTCGGGGAGCAAATAGAGGTTTCATAGCCAGGTAATCAGCATTATTAGGATATAGCAAGGACTGGTTAGCTCATTGTCAGGATAATGTGACCTAGCGGGATATCGGGTAATGGTGCTGGTGGCCTGATTTCCCAGTGGGGTAGCACTATAGAGTTGCCATGACTGCACACTGTCACAAGTCGGTACCCATCCTGATATGGCCTTATATGTTGCCAAGATGCAAAACTCCAACAACCAACCAACCAACCAAAATGGAACCATCACAAATCGAGGCGATATCGAACGCAGGCGATGATACAAATTTGGTAAATGCTTATATGCTAGTGATAACACATTAATACCGATTACAATGACCAAGCAGATTTGCCCAGTCCAATATAACTGACATAGCATCCGCCTATAGTGTGATATCAGTTTTTAATTTTCGTATTATTCTAAAAATTGTTCCAGCTAATATAAATTTAATTTTCACTATTTACCGATCAAAATGACGTGGGTTTGAAAATCAAAGGAATTAAATAGATAGACGCCTTACCGCCCTGATATGGGGTTTGAGTGCCTTGTGTCTGGAATGCACATTGATTTCAGCTTCCCGTTGGCCATTACCCATTTTCGATACCTCCTGCCGCGAGTCTCATATGGGGCAATAACTGCTTAATATTCACACACACTTACACACGTTTACACTCAGACACACTGGCCGGTCACTCACCCACACTCACCCACACTCACCCTCACCCACATACACTCAACCTCACCCACATACACTCACCCTCACCCACACTCACCCTCACCCACACACACCCACACTCACCCTCACCCACACACACTCACCCTCACCCACACGCACCCTCACCCACACTCAAATGCACACTCACACACTCATCTCACCCTCACCCACACTCACATGCACACTCACACACTCACCCACACTCACACGCACACTCACCCCCACCCACTCACATGCACACTCACACACTCACCCTCACCCACACTCACATGCACACTCACCCACTCACCCACACTCACATGCACACTCACATGCTCACACGCTCACCCACACTCACATGCACACTCACACACTCACCCCCAAACACACTCACCAACACTCACCCACACACACTCACCCTCACCCTCACCCACACTCACATGCACACTCACACACTCACCCACACTCACACGCACACTCACCCCCACCCACACTCACATGCACACTCACACACTCACCCTCACCCACACTCACATGCACACTCACACACTCACCCTCACCCACACTCACACGCACACTCACCCACTCACCCACACTCACATGCACACTCACATGCTCACACGCTCACCCACACTCACACGCAACTCTCACCCCCACCCACACTCACATGCACACTCACACACTCACCCTCACCCACCTCACATGCACACTCACACACTCACACTCACACACTCACCCTCACCCACACTCACACGCACACTCACCCACTCACCCACACTCACATGCACACTCACATGCTCACACGCTCACCCACACTCACATGCACACTCACACACTCACCCCCAAACACACTCACCAACACTCACTCACCCACACACACTCACCCTCACCCTCACCCACACTCACATGCACACTCACACACTCAAACTCATACTCACACCTCACACTGTCAGTCACCCGCATACACACTCAAATTCACACTCACACATTCACATTCATACTCACACTCATACTCACACTCACAATCACACCCATCCACCCTCTCATACACGCTCATACTCACACTCAAACACACACATATTCATATTCACACCTGTCACTCACACACTCACACACTCACCGACTCACCCCATAAACATTCTGACCAGACACACACTCAGAGTCACACTCAAGCACACTCATATTCATATTCGCACACTCACACACTCACACACATTCACACACATACGTGCATATATATTGTTTTGTAAAATATTCCGATATACGGCATAGGGGGAATGCAAATGTTCTATTACTGATCGGTGTACGTGACCAGGTGCATGTATGTATATAGGTATGTATGGGTTGGTGGTGCCTGAGTGGGATGTAAATAGACAGTGCTACTGGCAGGTCTGGGTGTGGGTGCACTCAGGGCCTACCCCCTCCCCCTCTGCTGGGATAGTGATCACCACACTCAAAGGTCAAGGTTGGTGGTGCCCATGGGGGCCATACAGCTTGGTGGTGGTGGGCACACCACTGGTAGCCATGGGGACCAGGAATGCTGGATCCCTATTGGTAGGGCCAAGAATGCTTGTTTCCAATTGGGGGTAAGGGGTCGGGTGATACTCTACAATGAACCCATGTAACCATATAAATAATAAACCAGAGGGCTTGACTCTCTCTTCTTCTTCTTTATACTTTATACTCTTCCTTTCTCTTTGTCTGTATTGATTTCACTATAGCCTGCCTACACAACCACAGATTCGAGCCTTAGCCATTTTACAGTTTGTTGAGATTTCACATCCTAGCAACATCAAAGGTCATATATATAAGCATGGGTATCGGCTTGTGAAAGTGCGCCCTCATGGCAATGCTTGGAGGGGGATACATGTTTTTGACTTCCTCCTAGCCGGCGCATTGGTGGAGTGCCCCCCCCCCCCCCCCCCGTAGGACGATGTTTTTCTAACCGGGTGCCACCTCTGTGTCCCACACTCAGGACTCAATATATATATATATATACATATTTATATATATATATGTATATATATATATTACCTCGGTACTACGCCTCTGGCTACTCGTATTCCAGGGAGAAGGAAGCACATCCGGGTCCAGCAATTAGTATAATCAACTCACAAAGGGAGGACGTTTGTGAGTAGCTCTGGCAGTTTTCTACATTAACGACAAAAACCAACCAGGTTAGTATCTTATAAACTGGATACGTTGGTTCAGTTCACGTTAACCTATCCTACCACGACTATCACGTTTCGCTGGAACCAAAACGAAAACACAATATTATCCACAAAGAGTTAACATAATTTGTTATCCTATTAATTATGTAAAAGATTGCTGGACCTGGATGTCCTCCCTGACCCACGACTATCCGAGGCTAGTACCTTGGGAAATCACCAGTTATCCATCATATGTACCCAGGTAAGATTCGTATAAGTATACTATATATATATATATATATATATATATATATTCTAAGTGTCCCATGCCCGCATCGGCTTGTTTACCTGAGTGGTTCAGACATTGTTCACTTAACAAAAAGCAACAACCTCAAAACAACATATCGCTTTATGTGATATGAGAATTTAAACCAGAAAAGCTGACAAGAAGGACGCTAACTTGCGTGAGAAGCTAATAACGCCCAGCCCTTCATTCTACACACGCATTTATGCGCCGCCCGGGGCGCTGCGCTCTGCCACTTTCCCACATACATAATGCATTCTGGGAGTGTTGTCTCCGGCCTCTGTACCTCCACCTACAGTGTCAGATCCGCAGCATGAGGGCATTGTTACATGAGTACGTACCTATTTACTTACCTGTCACAAGGACTACGACATACCTACTTACCTGCCGCAAGGACTATGACATACCTAATTACCTCTCACAAGGACTATGACATACCTACTTGCCTGTCGCAAGGACTATGATATACCTACTTACATGTTGCAAGAACTCTGACATATTTACTTACATGTCACAATGACTATGACATACCTACTTACCTGTTACTAGAACTGTGACATACCTACTTACCTGTTGCATGGACTATGACATACCTACTTGACTGTACATACCTACTTACCTGTCACAAGGACTACAACATACCTACTTACCTGTCGCAAGGACTATAACATATCTACCTACCTGTCACAAGGACTATGATATACCTACTTACCTGTTGCAAGAACTCTTACATATTTACTTTCCTGTCACAAGGACTGTGAAATACCTACTTACCTATCGCAATGACTACGGCATACCTATACACCTCTTGCAAGCACTACGACGTACCTACTTATCTGTTATAAGGACTACAAGTAGTACAACATATCTGCTAATTTATTTCACCCCAGGTAGTACTTATTCTATTTATAGGATTACACCGATCCCAGCCATCATTACAATTTGTGTGTGTGTATTCTAATTAGATAATTATAATAATGAAAATACAAGAAAAGATGCCAGCTGGAATACACTACTCAACGTTCACACACAGGCCTTCAGTCGCCTCAACTAGTTCGCTTCATCTAAGTCGACTCAGATCGCGCGTGTGAAAGCTCCTCTCAGGTGAATTAGGGCTGAGTCGACTCAACTAGTTCACCTCATGTAGACCGCTTTGCGAGGTAGATTAGATGAGGTGACTTAGCCTGAGTCGGCCTAAGTTGCGTGTGTGAACGCAAGTGGTTTAGTTGAGGCGATCTAAGCACGTCGATGTATGTATGTATGTGTTTATGTATGTATGCGTGTGTGCATGTATGTCTGTATGTATGTGTGTATGTATGCATGTAAGTATGCATGTGTGCATGTATTTATGTGTATGTTTGTGTGTATGCATGTGTGTATGTATGTAGGTGTGTATGCATGTTTGTTCATATGTATGTGTGTATGTATGTGTGTGTATGTAGGTAGGTTTGTATGTATGCTTGTTTGATGTATGTATGCATGTGTGTTTGTATGTATGGTTGTTTGTATGTATGGTTGTTTGTATGTATGTTTGTATGTATGCCTGCATGTGTGTATGTGTGTGTATGTATATGTGTATGTATGTATCTGTGTATTTATGTATCTATGTATGCACACATGTATGTATGAAACTACATAGGGGCTACAGGTGGTCAATCTGAGCCGGTTGTGTCCATGTGTGAACACGACACACTTTCAAAACATGGTACGTGTGAACAGGCCGCTAGTTCGACTCAGTTAGTCCACCTCATGTAAGTCGGCCTAACGTTGTAAGTGTGAGGACGGCTTTAATACTATCAGTGCATAATAATACTACACAATCAAAGCCACAACTAAGAGTATTGGCTTCCTTGCTAGATTTTGATAATAGTATTAATACTAGTATCAGAAGTACACAGTGTAACCCACCACTAAGACACATCCCTCTCTGTATCGCAAGTTCTGACGTAGTTTGATCGAAATCCAGGCCTGGCGACCAAGCGTGACTTGGAACCATCTCTGACCATACCAGCCCTCGGGGTACCAGCGTCCCCCCGGACCACCGGACCCCCTCTCACTCCCACATCTCCCTCCGGAAGTAGCATGTGCGCATGCGCGCAGCCCTGTCTTGCTACGCCAATAGGGGAAGTGCCGCCCAGAGACTGAAGACCCGGCACTGGGCTCCAATTAGCTGATTACATACATGATACAGCCCTGGCTTTGCTATCTGCCTGATCACAAACATCGCTGGGATCGTGGTACAGCGGTCATACATCCTATATATCCTAAATCCTAAAGCCACATCGCTATTTGTTTCTCTTAGTTATTTAGGACTCTATTTTTCAATTTAATCTTAATATTTTTATTTAAATTCATTTATAAAAAAGAAATTCATTTTTGTTGTTGTAATCATAATATGTATTAGTGATATGCGATAGTCAGATCGGTGATGGGATTGGTTATCAGTTATCTGGAAGACCTGCTTGTCAATAAATGCGTGGTTATCTGAACTTGAAGGGCGGACTGTGACTATCTCTCCTCCAGTGTTGACCTGGATATGCAACCTGGTGGACGATGTGGTACACAGGAGGGGGCGCGACGTAACACGGAGATACAGGGAGTAGCGCCGACATGATCGGTAAGTTTAAGACGGAAATGCTTATTTGAGAAATTTGCTATTGTTTGCTTGTTGGCAACATCTGAGGCGGGTACCAACGACTAGTGAAAGTGCGCACGCATTACGACTTTATTGCATAGCCCCACTGGGGCCGTAATCGATTAACACGACCCGGGTGACTCGGGTCACCCGAGTCATCAGAATTTCAAATTGAATACCGCGAGTGGAGTCGACAAATACACGTGCCGTGTGCAAAACGACCCAACCCCAGTAACCCACCTCTTGGCTGGGGTTTGCTAGGAGCGATGACATCACTTTTGCACTGGTACATCTTTCTTTTCGGTAATAACCTAGATTCATGAAATGGAAATATAACTAAATGATGCCATCATAAAATACTTTAAATCCTATTTTGTTGTAGTTATATCAGTTATTAAAAAAAGAAAGAAAAGGTTTTGGATTAAGCCACCATTTTTTCCACCCTGAGTGTGGAGAGGCGTATTCGATTATTCGACCCGAGTCTGTAGGATGTGCGCATGCGCCAAAAAGTAGCTCGGGTGACCTGAGTTGATTAATCGATTACGCCCTGGGAGACCAGGCCTTGAGCAACCAGAACCTAATATCCCACTCAGTCACGTTATCATCATAGTGATCAAACCAAGTCCTTGTCCTATCTTATTAATGCCAAGCGCCAGGCTAGGTAGTGGCAAATGTTTTTTTTGGTAAAAGTCATTGGTTTGATTCAGTTGTGTTTCAAACTCGTGATGTCCCACATGGGAAGCCGTCTAGTGTCTAAAGGCCCTGTCACATTACGACGTTTCTCACCAAGGCGCGTCGACGTCTTGCCTTTTTGGGTGAAACGTCGGCACGCGTCGGGAAGCATTATGCGCGTGTTACCGGCGTGTTAACAGCGCGTCGGTACACGTTGAGTGATAGCAACGTGTGAATGGACACGTCACCGCGCGTCGCCGCATGTCGCCGCGCATCGGGTCGCGCCGATCGTTTTGTACTTGCACAAAACTTTCAACGTGCGCCGACGCGTTGGAGGGGGCGTTACGGACGCGCCACCAACACACTACTAGCATGCTGCAACCCATAGAATTTTCTCCCCCAACGCCGAAAAGTTGGACGTGTCTCGAGCCCTAGCAAATATCTTGCGCATTGGCGGCGCGCCGGGAGAAACGTCATAGTGTGACAGGGCCTTTATCGATTCAGCTCCATTCAGTGGCCTACATATGAGAAGCTACTATACTATAATACTACTACTGTAGACCAGACGGGATGGGCGAATGAGTTAGAGCGCCCGTCTCTCGTGCTGGTAGGTCGTGGGTTCGAACCCTGGTCGAGTCAAACAAATGAGTTAAAAATTGATACTTGTCACTTCCTAGCCTGGCACTCTGCATTATTAGGACAGGGCAAGGACTGGTGTGCTCAGTGTCAGGATAATGTGACTGAGTGGGATACCAGGTCATGGTGTTGGCGGCCTGGTTTCCCAGTGGGACAGCACTATAAAGTCGCCATGAGTGCACACTGTCACACGTCGGTACCCTTCCTGATATGACCTTAGATGTTGCTAGGATGTAAAACAACAAACAAACAAACCATGTCTGTATAATGACAATTAGCTATGTATTGCGCATCAATAGTCAGATCTGACCTTGAATGTTGCCAGGACGTAAACTCCCAGCTAATAAACAAATAGAAATAGTTAGAATCAACACCGTTAAATGTTAAGAAGTAAATAAAAAGCAAATTCTATAAACCTGACTGATATATTGACTTAGAGTTACCTTGCTTGGTTGTTGGAGTTTTACGTCCTGACAACATCTAAGGTCACATTAGGACGGGATCGAGTTACCTAGTTCGATGGTCTTGAGTTTATGTAAGTTTCTTTTAATAGTTTATTTTGTTTATATAAATATATTAGGTTGATCGCTATAATCTACGCTACTTTGGTTGGAACTACCCTATACTTTGGTTTGAAGTAACTTTTATTTTAAATGACTAACTTTGGTGATATATGAAGTGAAAACATGCTAAATTAATTTTGGTGTGCATATCAAAACTCTGACATCATAAGATTCAGTAGTGACAGATTCTATTAAAATGACTTTGTGTTCATTTTAAAGCAGCAACAAGTGCTTACTAGGTCACCCAGGATATAGGTTTTGGGGTTTTGAAGATTTGATGCTTTTATCGGACTATGAAGCTTTAATAAGTGCTATGAAAATAGCAAAGCCTTTTGCCAATATAATAATCCTTAAAGTTGCATAGTCCGATGGTTTTGAAGTTCTGTATTTTTCTGAGATAACTATATTAGATCGATCACTACTATCTACTTTATATTAGTTCAAAGTTACTTTTATTTTAAATGGTAAACTCTTGAGATATTTTGAGTGCAAACATGGAAAATTAGTTTTGTCAAGCTTGCTAAAACTCTGACACCATAGACTTCTGCAGTAAGAGGTTCTGTTAAATTGACTCAGTATTGCCCTCTACGCAGAAACAAATCCTTAATAAGTGCATCAGTATCTAAGTTAGATATGTAAAATCAAATCTAGATAATTTGTTTGGTTTTGGAAATTTGATATTTCATCGGACTATGCAGCTTTAACATAAATAATTAGAATCTAATAATAATAGATGATTTCCACCACCAAACATAGCATAACATTTTGAGAGCATAAATAATTAGAAGCTAATAATAGATGCTTTCCACCACCAAACTTCCCGATGGTGGCGAAACTAATGTTGTGGATAGTACTAGTAGTTCACTGAGCACCTTGCTCTGAGGAAAATGCCTTACAGAGGATTTCCACCACCAACCTGCCCTCTGATAACATTTTTGTTTGTTTTTTTGTTGGTACATTAGTTGTTTAAGCAGGAGAAATTTCAATTGTGAACGATTGGTCTTCCTCATTCCACTGCTCCTTGCCCTATCCTAATAATGACGAGCGCCTGGCTAGGAAGCGACAAGTATAAATTTTTAAGTCATTGGTTTGACTCGACCAGGATTCGAACCCATGATCCCATGATCTACCAACACGGGAGACGGACGCTCTACCTCATTCGGCCATCTCGCTCTAACTGTGTTAGAACACATGTTGCGGATAGCTGCTTACTGTGCATGCTCTGTGGAAAAATGCATATTACACTATGATATGACACTATTTAGTTGTAACTGCATGCACATCCTGTTTGATAGTAAAAGTATTATACATTTTATAAATGAAGTATCAGCTGTAGTAGTAACTGTGTACAATTCCAGTCCAATAAAAGTATCATGCATTCAGTGAATATGTATTGCATGGTTTTAGAATTGTCTTTAAACACTTTTTTCCTTCTTTCCTTTTTTGTAAAGAATTATATCAAAATATATATACCTATTTTCAAATACATGCACAGTACATATGCAAATCAGTGGATCTAATCACAATTAATATGCTCGTATCTAGTAAATACCTTCACTGATTTCCCCATAAAACAGTCTTATTATATATAGTGTGGTGTTCTCTGTGGCGGAGTGGTTAGAGTGTCTGACTTTTTTCGAGGTCAGATGCCTGATCTGATGGTCGGCAGTTTGATTCCCCGTGCCCCCCCCCCCCACCTCTGCCAATTTGGATTTCCACCACTGTGTATAACTTACAGCGTTATCAAAGGCCAGTTGCTCTCATACCATGTCTATGTGGTGTGGGAGGTTAAAAATCCCTTGGGTCGGTAAAAGTGTAGGCCCGGGCTTTCTATCGACAAACTGGCCACAACAGGAGCGTCCACATCGCGGCCCTGGGAATCAGCTATCTGATTGCAAATCCTGCTAGCACCATCCACCATCGAGAGCACGTCCCACGAATAAAGATCATACCTCTGCTCGAAAATCCCTTGAGATAACTGGTGGAAGGACACGATGAAGAAGAATTATATATAGTATGGTATATATACTGAATAAATAACACATCGTAAAACAGAAATACAGCCTTCATGCCCCAGTTATCTCAAGAAGCCGAGTACCAACTTGTAATCTCACTAGATATTTCAATACTCTGCGTTAAACTTTCAAGCAAGGAGCCATATACACAGGTAAGAGTGGATTAAGGTGAATGTATTAGGCAGCCTAGATATACTAATGCTCAGCACACTAGTCCTGAATGGTATGAAGAGTGGGTTTGAAAACCTGCTCCAGGCGTAATATTTCCCATTTGTAATAACTAATATCGCGACGACACTGACTGTCGTGACCAGGATGCAGTACAAGGTTTGCAATGTATAACTGCTGAATCTACGCTGTGTGTGTGTGTAAAGCCCCAGTCACACATAGCCGGACGAGCCCCGGATTTTGAGCCGGACCACCCACGGACCAATGGCCCAGACTGTCCCGTACCGCCACGGATAAAATCACTGTTTTCATCGATTTTTGCCTCGCAGTCACACTTTCCCGGACGAGCCCCGGACGAGCCCCGTACCACCTCCGGACTGCCCCCGGACTGGGCTGGACCGGCCCCGGATGAGGCCGGACCACCCCCGGACTGCCCTGGACCACCCCCGGACTATCCCAGATCACCCCTGGACTATCCCAGATCACCCCAGATCTTACGGGGGCAGTCCGGGAGTGGTCCGTGGCTAGGCCGGGGGTAGTCCTGGATAGTCCGGGGATGGTCCAGGTCAAACCATGGCTCAAAATGACCCCGTACCACCCCTGGACAGGCCCGGTCCACCCCGGACCACCCCTGAAATACCCGGACCACCCCCGGATCAGGCCGGATCAGGCCGGATTGAGCCCGGATCGCAAAATCCCCCGGACTGCCCCGGATGTTTTAAACATTTTAAAACATCCGGGGCTGAGCCTGGACGGCGCCGGACGAGCCACGGATCAGGCCGGATCAAGGGGTGTCGGCATGGACGAGCCACGGACGAGCCACGGATCAGGCCGGATCAGGGGGTTTCGGCACGGACGAGCAACGGACGAGCCACGGATCGCCCCGGACCACCCAGGATGGCGGTCCGGGGCTCGTCCAGCCCCTGATCCGGGTATGTGTGACTGGGGCTTAAGTAAGTGCATTGCCTGTATGTATGTAATCTCAAACATTAAGCGACTAAACAGTTTAAAGGACTTACAATTCCAGGAGGATAAGTGTAATAGTCTGCATTGAACTCTCAGTCAAAGATCCACATAGACAGATAGGCGTGGATAGAGTGATTGCACCAGGAACCCTAGATAGCCTAATCGTTAGAATGCTAACTGCGGAATAACAAGAAGTGTAGGTTCGAACTCTGCTCTAGGCGCAATACATTTGCTTCACGCAGGCAACTGAAACTATTTTTTTTTTTGGTGATAAATTTATTCTCCCTGCTCATAATGGACGTATTCGACTGGGCCTTTCTATACACATATCAAAATATTTCTTTACAAATTCCTATTCGACTAGGACCGGAAGTGGGTTTCCATACGTATGAATCCAATCTGTCTTGTGGCTCCATCCATAAGGTCAAATGATGTATTTCAAGATGGCTGATATGGAAAGGTTGAAAGATTCAGTAGCTT